>JAODUO010002235.1:0-30000 GCA_025642075.2 Ridgeia piscesae
CAATCATTCTTATAAATGTCTAAATTACATATCCCATCAGTAATAACTCCTTTAGCTTACTTTTAAATTGTTTTGTTGTTCTAAGCTTTCTTAGCTGTTGAGGTAGTGTATTCCAGAAGACTGGACCAGTATAATTTATTGTAACCTTTCTGTTGTTTGGTCTTATGTTTTAAATGTAATACAAATTACAATTTCTAAGATTGTGGTTATCAACATTTTCTGTTCGCTTAAGCATAGAAGTCACGTTATCTGGCAGTTGACCATTAATGGATGTATAGATAAAAATCCGTAATTGATGTTTATATAGATCACTTCACTTTAACAGTTTTAATTTTGAAAATAAAGAATCTGTATGTGATGTATATTGTGATTTCGTAATTATCCTTATTGCTCTCTTCTGTAGTATCTTAATTTTTTTTTAAAGAATTGTGTATGTATTTGACCACAACAGGACACAATATTGCCGATGAGATAATATTAATGAATAGTATAAAATCTTCATGGTGTACAATGGGAGAAAATATTTAAATTTATTAAGCATTCCTACATTTCGTGCAATTTTTAGGATAAATTATTAATATGGATTGTCCAGCTCAAATGTTCATCTATGTGTATTCCTAGAACTTTTGTAAACTTGACCTGTTTTATTTTGTTACCATGTATTATGATCAATTGTAAAGTAAAGGTAAGTTCTTATATAGCGCAGTATACACTCCTATTGACTGGTAAAAATTTAAGAAATCTTTTGAAAAATCGTTTCACTAACGTGATGCTTACGGAAATCGTAAGCTACGGAGCCCTTTCGCCACGATACAAATCGATAATCTATAGAGTTGGTACAATTTGGCACGCTGGTAATTTGGCAAGCTGATCATTTGGCAACAACATATACATTTTTACTCATTGTGCGAATATTTAAAATGCAATCTTATAAAAGTGGCCGCCGTATTATTGATGAAACTATTTCGGTGACACACAATGTAAACATTAGCGGGAATGTCGCTGTTGAACATGTTTTGTTTACAAGAGGGTAGAGAGAGACAAAACCTAAATTAAACCGACATTGTGTTTGGAATGTCATTCTACACCACTTCCGTTACAAATAAGTCAGATATTAATTTTGTAATTGTGTTTTAGAACAATTTATTGCCGTCGAATCACGTAAATAAGCCGATGTCACAAGGCGCGAGCGGTTGGCGCATGCCAGACGCATCAGAGCCACACAGGCGATGTCTTGCGTGTGCGTTGCGAAGTAGAAATAAAAAGCAATTAGCAACATTGTTTGATCAATTTAAGCTTAAAAGAAATCAATCTGCATTATACAGAATAACAATTATTAATGATGTAGCCTTCGTTTTGGGACATATTTGCAAATCGCAAGACATCGCCTTTGCGGTCGTGATGCGTCTGGAGTGCACTAACCGCTCACGCCCTGTGACATCGGCTTATTTACTCGACGGCATTAAACTGATCTAAATCACAATTAAAAAAATAATATCTGACTTCTTTGTCACGGAAATGATGTAGAATGGCATTACGAACACATCGAAAACAGGTGGTAAAACTGTTTTTAAAAGGCCCTAATAATTTAGGCCAGTTAACTGGAAGATTACCTAACTTAAAAAACATGCAGCCTAAAGTTGGTAAAAAAATTGATTAATAAACATCACAACAACCTTGACCTTCGCAAAGCCGTTAACTGCACTTCAAACGTCAACGTGTCAAGACGCTAATGTCATGTAGACAAGTAATCGTTTCGTATGTTTTAATCGCTAATTGTTTGAAGATTTATTTGGCTGTGGACAACTGGATATTTGCATCAAAGTGGACTTCAATTAAAATGTCAGATAATAAATTATGCCTGTTTATCATGCATATCTTAGCTTTAAAAAGTATGGTTTGGTTTATTCTTACACTTAGAAATTTACTTTTCACCTTGAGTGACGTCTTTGTTATGATTATGACCATGCTATCGACATATGCGGGTCGTCAACTTTGTTAACAAACGAGTTTTATTGTTCGTTCCGACTGCCATATCCGTACCAGCCCAAGTGCAAATGCATGTTGGCAACATTGTGTTGGCGACATGTTAGTTGTAACACATAAATAATGGAGAAATAGCAATCTGAGATATATTATTAGTTACGCTAGCCAACTATTCACTTTAAACTCTATTCACTATTCATTGCCAAGTATTGGCATCGCTTCGCAGTTGCCGGGCGCAAGTCGTAACTTCAGTCTTTAGTCAGTTTTACACCACTGAAACATATGCCACATTTCACAGGTCATTTGCGAACATTAACATCGTGACTGTTTCGAGAAACATACGACTACGAGTTGGCCTGCCCGAGAACTTTGGAAGATGTCACAAAGTGGCTAGATGAGGGATCACCAGTAGATATAATCTACTTAGATTTTAAAAAAGCCTTTGACAAAGTGCCACACCAAAGACTACTACTTAAACTAAAAGCCCATGGCATAGGAAATGGAATGATCAACTGGATAGAAAAATGGCTTATTGATAGAAGACAAAGAGTAGTAGTTGATAGGGAGGTTTCAAACTGGAAAGCGGTTTTGAGTGGAGTACCGCAGGGATAAGTACTGGGACCTATTTTATTCTTAATATATATCAATGATTTGGATGATGACATAACAAGCAAGGTGTTGAAGTTTGCGGGCGACACAAAAGTGTTTAGGAAAATTAAAAGTGATGCAGATAGACAGCATTTACAAGATGATCTTAACAAGTTGATAGAATGGTCTGAGAAGTGGCAAATGCTGTTTAATTTTGGAAAGTGTAAGTGCCTTCACACAGGACATGGGAATGAAGATGCACAATATACAATGGGTGATACTGTACTAAATACTAACTTAAAGGAAAAGGACTTAGGGTTAACTATTAGTGCTGACATGAAGGTATCAGAGCAGTGTGGAATTGCAGCAGCGAAGGGAAACCAAATTCTTGGATTAATTAGGCGAAATATAGTGTACAAAGAAAAAGAACTAATAATACCGCTGTATAAAACAATAGTTAGGCCTCACTTAGAATAGTGTATAACATGGAGGCCATATCGCAAGAAGGATATTGATATGCTAGAAAGAGTACAAAGGAGAGCAACCAAAATGATACCAAAGCTCAGGAATATTAGTTATGAAATGCGTCTAAAAGAATGTGGTTTAACAACACTAGAAACCAGAAGATTGAGAGGAGATCAGATTGAGGTGTTTAAAATATTGAATGGATATGAAAATATTGAAAGAAATATTTTTGTCACAGTCAAGGAAGAGAGAAGGACTAGAGGACATGGAGTTACATTAGCAAAAAGCAGTGTAGACTAGATATTAGAAAATTTTCATTTTCACAAAGAACAGTAAACGAATGGAACAGATTATCAGCTGATTGTGTAGGTGCTAGTAGTGTTAATATATTTAAAAATAAAATTGACATATACCTAAGACGGGCGGGGTATACTTAGATAGATAGGTTGGACTGTCCACCTGCCATCTAGAGTTGAATCTCTAGGTGGCAATCTTGTTAAATCTTGTTAAATCTAACCCCACCAACAAGCGCCAGCCGACTAGAGCGTACACACCGCTGAGGATGGATGGATATATCTAGTTTTTGTAGTTCGTTATTAACTATACATGCTGTATCCACAATATTCCTAGTTGAGTAAAACAATTCTAGTGGCATCTGCAACAAGATAATATTAAACAATTTTGACATTTCACACATATCATTTATGTATAAAATAAATAGTACTGGACCCAGGATTTGATCCTTGTGGGACTCCACAATTGATATTCTTTAGTTCTGAATTACTGTTGTTATATCACACATACTGACTACGATTGGCTAAATAACTTTCAATCCAATTCAGTGCCAAACCATTTATTCCATAACATTATAACTTAGTTAGCAGTATTTTAATATCAACTGTGTCAACTGCTTTCTTCAGACCAATAAAGACCCCAATTGCAATAGTGCTTTCTATTGCTGAAGTTACCTTTTCGACAAATTCAGTTAACGCTAGTGAAGTTGAGTGATTACTTCTGAAGTCATATTATCCATCAGTCAATGTGTGATGATTTTCAATGAAAGACATTAACCTTTTGTTAAATATTGTTTTCAAGTATTTTTAGAGAATTGGGGTAACAGTGATAGACAACAGTCTTTAGATCGAAAATTGGAGATGATCTCCTAATGTAAAAACAGGAATACCTTTTGCTGTTTTCATATCATTTGGAAATATTCCGGTGATTAATGATCTGCTAAAATATGTGTTAGCGGTTTTACAATTTGCTTTATTACATGTTTAACAGTTTTCATGCTGACTTCGTCGTGTCCTATGAAGTCGTACTTTGCACCCTGACATATTTTCGATTACTTCTTTCCCAGTAACGGGATATACATACATTAACTCTGATATCTGTTTTGTTTAGAAAGTCAGTCGGTTTTGTTCCCGGGCGGGGCTATATACTGTTAGATAAGTTTGTACCTACGTTAACAACGTTATTAAAATTATTAGCAATTTCTTCATTGTCTAATGTTACTCGAACGATATCAACAATGAATTCATTTGAATACTTTGCTTCCTATTTTCTTTTGCCAATTATACTGTTAAGAACTTTCTACGTTTCACTAGTGTTGGTTTTACACTCTTCGAGTTTCTGTCTATAATATTTCTTTTTTCAATACGCAAACCTTTTGTTAACTTCTTTGTAGCAAATTTCTGTCAATAATGACCTTCCTTTTAGAAATGCAAGTACAAGTTATTTGTTATGCAAGCATTTTTAGGCTTCTTGATAACCAAGGTTTTCCCTTCCGTTTAGTGTTTTCTGGATACATTGTTATTTTGACAAGACAAGCATAGTAGGTGTTACTCATTATTTGCATAAATTACAAGTATGCTAAATTAGGGTTCAGTACAGTTTCACAGTTTTTATGGCTTAAGTCTGATTCAAATTTGCTTAGATTATCACCATCTAATGTTTTGTTATATTTCAATTATGAATCATTAGTATTAACCACACCAGTACTATTATCACACAGAACGAAAATTGGCATATGTCGCATCGCTTAAGACAATGCCGCACATTTTGTTTCTGCATAGCTCAGAACAGAACATTTATCTATTATAGTTGCAGTCGTGTCTGTTATTCTTGTTGGTCTGGTGATCAAGGGATACAATTCAGAACTCAACATTTGATCAAGGAAATTGTTCGACTCATTTTGTTCTTCACAGTGTAATAAATCTATGTTAAAATCACCACACAGGTAAATAACTTTAAAGGTGAGATGTCCCAGTATATATATATATATATATAATGATGATAAAATAAATAAAAAGGTTGTAATTATATATATAATTTTATATATATATATATATATATATATATATATATATATATATATATATATATATATATATATATAATATGATACAGTTTCATTAAATTTGCTAATGCTAGTATTCGGTGTATCTCTCTAATATATATGTATATATATATATATATATATATATATATATATTGTGTGTGTGTGTGTGTTTACTGATATGTAGTTCTATAAAAAAATACTTTCGAAACATTCATCAATCCTTTATGATATGTTCCGTAAGCAAATATTAGGAGATTTACAATTTCTAAGCAGAGATTCGCATACAAATATGCAACACAACCGCCTGTGTTGTTGTTTCTTGAGTTACAGTACAGTTTCTAACCAGAAAATGCGACATCGAAATGACTTACTTCATTTCCATCACAATTGTATTCTTTAAACCAAGTTTCCGAAATTGCGGTCTCGGAGAGTGTCCTAAATCCTATCTATGTTTGCTCTGAAACTGCGGGCATTGAAGTGTATAACACTCAGATTGTTCGCCTGATCAGTACGCCAAAGTTAATTGCAAATTGTGTGGGCAAGTCGTTATACAGTAAATATTCAGTGTCTATTTCGTGTTCGTAACATAGTTCAGAGTCACTCAGCGTCGTGTTATATTTTCTTTTTCATCAGCTAGTTCCTGTAGTATTTGTTCTAGTCCATGTGATGCACATACGAGTATGTCGTTGGCGAAGCGAGGATGACTCAGATGACTTCTATCTTCAAACCTCTGGTTTTCCAAGCCAGTTTGCCATAAGCAGCATCGTACACATCTCCTGATTTTGATCTTGAGTGTCTGGTTGTGAATCCTGCTTGCTCTTGTGGCTGGTTTTTGTCGAGTGTTATATCTAGCCTTTACTTTGTACTTACCTGAGTACTTTATAGGTGCCTGATAGTAGACATATCAGTCTGTTATTCTACAGGGATTTCTACTTCCCATTCTTGAAAATTATCACCATCTTAGCGTTCTTCCACACAGGGGGTATTCGTCTTTTTGATAATAAGCATGTATGGTACAGCTAAGCTAGTGTCTTCGATATGGTATCTTCTCCTGTCAATGTGGCGATGTTTATATGGTTGTTATCTGTTCTTGTCCCTTTCTTCATATCTCGTAGTGCTGCTTCCACCTTCCATAGTGTTATCTCTGTTACCTTTATATATATATATATATATATATATATATATATATATATATATATATATATATATATATATATATATATATATATATAAATATATATATATATGATGCATACATATATGCATACATACATACATTCATATATACTCGCACAAGCAGTTATTAAATCAAGCCGGCAAAATAAAGAAATTAACCAATTATGTTGTTTTTCACTGTTATTGCTATATTTATTCTAGATCATTTCGTTGGACATCACCGCAGAATAAGATGTGGTTATCCATTATGGGGTTCCTGTTCATTCTGACGACAGGTACGATAAACTTGATATGTTGTCAGCTGATTGTATGTGTGGATATGCCTTCATTTTATTGACACACGATCACGAAGTTTAGGTACGCGACTAGCCGACTGCATGTGGTGACACCACGGACAATACTAATTGAACGCATTAATAGTAATACTATATACACATATTTATAATGTACGCAATTCGGATATCGTTGCTCCGTAGAAATGCAGTACAGTAACTGCGACTTAAATTGTAGAAGTCCCTTTTCGGCCGGAAACTTTATCAGCGATTCTTAACTGTCATTTTAAGACATCGGTATAGTCAATATTTTTATTGTAGATATCTATTTCGATAAGTAAAAGAAAACCACAATCATTAGTAATCTGTAACAGGTGGTGGAATAAATTGTCAGCATTCAACTCCGATTCATTTCCAAGATATTGGCTTCTAATGTACATTATGAATAAACGTTCCTGATTCGCGAACGCGAAAAGTGGCCATGATCCCCTTAGGAGTTCAAGCCTAACATTTTCCATTTGTACATTCATTGTGCATTATAGACGTACTGCCACTCACGATGTGGCAAACATGAGTCGGTGGCTTTGGAAGATTTCTAGACTTGTATTGACGTCGTATAGAACGGTGCCGTCCTCGCTAATTTTACACACGTTTTATGCACACGTGAACCTACCTTTCCCGCTCTCTATCACAAAGTGATGAACTCAAGTTTGATACAAGGTATGTCTTGATGTTCCCGATCAAACCGAGGGTCCTCCATTTGTGGACGCAAAGGGTTTTGACGGACATGTCCTAACTCTAATGTTGGCTCATAGATTCTGCGCAATGTTTCACGAATACGCCGAACTATTGTTCATGCCATTTGTTACGAGGGAACTCGAATCACCATCGACGGTTCGGGATAAATACGTTGACACCAGCTAGAAAATAGCGCGGACACGGCGGAAGAGTGTTAGGTATAAAAGTACAAAACAAATGGCTTCATTTCAAGCGGATTACAAAACAAGGACCATCGGTTCAAGTTGGATAAGCAATCCAAACAGAGCAACGGCTAGAAGACAAGGTGGTGTGGCAAACAACTTGCTTCAGTGTAGTTGCTCAAGGGATAGTCGTGAATGAACGAACTGGAAGACACGCCTGTGGTGTATCAATCACTACAAGGTATTCAGCAAGGGACGAAGGCAGTCGTGCTGCGCACTGTATACACAGATGTAGTCGTCATCTTCGTTTGATTGTTTTTCTGTTTGACAACGATCGTCAACTGTGGGTGGCACTCGAAAGAGAGCGAAACTTAAGAAACATAGACGTCTACGCCGTTCCTAACCGCCTTGCAGAGCGGAAAGTTTAGGGACTCTTGACCTACCATCCCATGACGGGCTGTGTTGTAGCTTCAGCGTTATGTGGTGTGGGGGAAAGGCAGGTTTGGAAGGCTAGGTATGAAGGTTCTGATGTGACAGATGCATTTGAAATCATAGAGAGGTACCGTTTGCAAAGGAAGAGTTGCCCAGCATTAAAGCTGGTTGAGAAGTTCGTCATAACGATATATGACAAATCAAGTGCAGCACTTTGTTGACGAGACAAGACACGACCTTTTTAGGAAAAACAACTGGATGGATTGCTGCAACACGGCAGGAGCAGCATCTTCCAGACAAACGTATGAAATTTGGGTTATGTGGCTAATGGACTCTGGGTTGAACTTCGATGATGATGGGTTATCTCCTCTTTCATCAGTACTTCCTGAAATTCCAGGCGTGTCGATGCAATCCTTATGCAGGGCATTGCGCATGTTCTAAAATGGCCTGGCGTGCACTGACCTTTGCACTTGTCGAGAGGAAAACATGTGATACATTGGTCTGCTGTGGACGGAACTTTACACATGTTGTAATATAAAATGTAACACGAATCCATACATACATATTTATAATATAGTACCTCCACGCATCTCCGCGGAAATGTGTGTGCGTATATATATATATATATATATATATATATATATATATATATATATATATATATATATATATATATATATATATATATATATCAGTCGTCGGAATATGCTTTCGAGTGCTGCCGTGATCAGCTTGAGCGATACGGTATCTCCCTGTCGTACACCACTCCTGATGTTGATCTTGTTGCTTTCCTTGTGTAGGTGGACTGTTATCGAGCTGCTCTTAAAGCGAAATCAATACTGATTGAGTTTGCACTGTGTCGAAGGCTCTCGTAGTCGACGAAAATGCGATGCAGAGTGGGATATTATATTCTCTGCACTTCTTCTTCAGTTGGTTTACGACGTGGATGTGGTCTGTCGTTGAGTATCCGCTTCTGAATCCTTACTCTCGTTGCTGGTTTTCGTTTCTTCTCTAGCCTTTTCGTTAGTACTTTCGTGAGTACTTTATAGATGTCTGGTAGTAGACATATCGGTCTATAATTCTTGAGGTCTTTCGTATTTCCCTTCTTGAAGATTATGATCATCTTAGCGTTCTTCCACGCTGTGGTGATTTGTCTTTCTGATTAGCGTTTAGTGTACAGCTTAGCAAGTGTCTTCGAGATGGTATCTTCTTCTGCTTTCAATGTATCGATGTTTATATGATCGTTGCCTGTTGCTGTCCCACTTTTCATATCTCGTAGTGCTGCTTCCACCCCCTATGATGTTATCTCGGTACCTTTTTGAGTCAGTGTGGATTATGGTGTTCTGTTCACTGTCGTATGACTCGGTGTATAATTTCTTTATTCGTTCTATGATCTTATCTTTATCACGGATTTCTCTAACCTGCTTGTTCATGAGTGTGATCAGTCTGTCTTGCCCTAGCATCTGCGTTCTTCGGACTTTCTTTAGTGTCTTTGATGTCATGATCGTTTCTCGTATGATCTCATGGTTGTATTTCCTTATGTCCTCTCCTGCCTTCTTTTGTATGATCTTGCATATTTCAACTTACTCTATTTACTGTTTATTGTCAACGTTTCCCGCTATTTCTCGTCGTTTCAAAAGGGCTCGTGTTGGTAATGATATCCTCGATTTCTGTGGCTTGTTAATTGCTCATGGTGTCGATGTCGTAAAGTTCTTGTAGTGTCTCGAATTGGTTTCTCAATTCAAGTTGGAATTCGATCTTCTTTGATCCTATTCATATGGCATCTACTCTTGGTGGCCTCATGGTCATCATTTATTTCCTTTCAACCTCTACGTCCAGTTTGATGTTGCTCATAACCAGTCTGTGGTCACTGCAAATGTTTACTTGGTTGATGTCTGTTACGTATGTGACGATGTCTGGCCTGTTTGTTAGGATGTAATCAATTTCGGTCTTCGTTACACCTTTGGGCTTTTCCACGTCCATCTCCTCCCAACCTTTTTGATGATACCCATTTTACCAAGGTTTCGCCTCTTCGTTTCTCAATCCTAGCCCAAAGTTGCCCGTTGCCGTTTCCATGGGGTTTGTACTTTTCCTTATTTGAACGTTGAAGTTTCCCGTCACTATCGTGTAGTTTCCCTAAAATCTCATCGATGTAGTTGTAGAAGTTATTGATGTCTTCGTCGGAGTATGATGTTGTTGGTACATATAATTGCAATACCTTTAGTTTGTAGCGTTTTGGAACCAATATTATTCATCATGTATATTAATGACATTAGTAGAGTCTCACAAGTGTTCAAATATATGTATTTGCTGATGATACAAATCTATTATGTTGATATAAAGACTTATATGAACTTGTTCGGATGATAAATGGTAGATTAGGACAACTGCAGACGTGATTTTCTGTTAACAGATTGTCTCTTAATATATCAAAAACTAATTACATGAATTTTTGGTAATCGCACAATAACTGCATATATTTGTGTTAGAATAAATAAAGAGAAAATCAATAGAGTAAATTCCACAACATTTTTAGGTATAGTAATTGATGACAAAGTAAACTGGAAAAGTCACATTTTATCAGTAAGACATAAATTGTCAAAATGTTGTGCTATTATGTATAGAGCCAGTTCCTTGATTAAGAAACATGGTATGCATAGTTTATACTATTCTCTTTTCATGCCTTATATTATGTATTGTGCTGAAGTATGGGGTAACACATATGCTACACATATTCATGTTTAGTTTTATTACAGAAAGGGTGATAAGATTAATTTGTGGTGCCAAAAGACCTGATCATACACAGTTACTCTTTCGCAATGTACATATTCTTAAATTACCAGATATTGTAAAGCTAAAAACTGCTATGATTATGTTTAAGGCATATCGTTATATGCTACCAATGAATGTACAACATTATTAAGAATATATGAATAACGATATTCATCCAGGCATAAATGTAAGTTCAAACAAATCTATATATGTACTAACTTAAAAAGTATGTGTGTTTCTGTTACTGTTAAACTTTGGAACTCCCTCGATAATTCACTGATTAGTAATAGTTGTAAAACAATTATCATTTCAAAAAGCGTTATACAAATAGATTGTTGATTAGTTATGTGTTAGACTCCTAGACCATTTTGCCAACATAAATTAGATAACTAAATTACACATTCAGATTGTTTATTGTTATAAAGGTTTTTTTCTTCAATAACTGTCACAATATCTTTTTTGATTAAATGTGGAATGGTTATACGTGTAAGTAGTGTTGTCGCACCTTCTATTGCACTGTTCATATGCTTTATGTATGTAATTATAAGGGTAAACATGATAACTATTGTACTTCTTTTACCCTTTTTTCAACAATTTTATTATATGTAAAATGTAGTAGTAGTTTTTGTGTTGTTGTTAAAATAAATTAAACAAAATATTAATTGCGCAGTGCACTATAAGTAACAGTTTGTGGTACAGATGAACTAAGATGTTAAGAATTGTCTATCATTTGTATATAATGTTGTTAAAACATTAACTGGTTTATTTTGGGGGATAATATTAATTTGATAGGATATATAACTATTAATATGTTAATGCATATCAAACTAGTCAAACTAGCATGTATTATTTGTTATGACAAGGTTATTTATGTATTATTATTTCCAATTTCATTTAGGTGTTGCTATTGTTTAGACATGTAAATAGTCCCTATAAATTCCGTGGTTGTTTTTGCAGCCCCGGTTTGGTCAGCTGACACAGGTGAATGATCTCAGGGCAGGTGAGACGTATCAGGGTTTTTGAGCATTACTATGCCAACCGAAATTGCTCTGACTTATAACGGAATGCCGTTATAAACGTTTATTTAAAATAAAATACGTTCGTTTGTCAGGTAAGCGTGGGCAGAAGTGAAGAGGGTAACAAATATAAATATAACTTGCAAATATCAGGTTACACGCTTAGTGCACATTTGGTTATCTATGGCAACGTGAGTAACCACAGTGATTTGAACTGGCAAAAACAAAATTATATTCGGAAATGTTTGGACTTACTTGTCTTCAGTATGCTTTTTCTTTGCATGTTTCCCTGCGGCTCTTAAGAGGTAGTCATTTCCAGTTTCTTCTTCGTCCTCTTTGTGTCATCACGCCTCTTCTCTACTCCACGTCTTCTTCACCTTCCCGTTTCCCATTTGCCTTCCGTGTACTTTGTTATCGTGTGACTTATGATGTAGTGAGCTGGATTCCTGTGCGTATGACATATCCAGCTCAATTTCTTCGTCTAATTTGATGTTAGATTGGATTTTGGTTGGTGCTTACCCATAATTCTTTTGAACTAACTTTTTCTTGCCACCATAATTAGTAATACTACAATTCTTCTTTGACATTTATTTCCAAATTTCGCAGTTTATCTGATCCTATCAATAAACGTGACACAGAGAAATGGTGATAGCATGCAGACCTGCCCGTATTTACGTTAACCTGTCCCATACCAATATTTGCGGCAAGCATTCCATTATAAGATAGTGCATGTAATTCCATTGTACTCTTTACTACTGAGGATTATTTGGTCTGAAATTTCAGAATGTGTAATGATTTGGCCAGGCTATTTTTGTGAGAACGTGTGGCGTAGATACTTATCGAGCAACGACTTGCTTTTACAGTACATATAAAACATGAAAAATCCACATTATAAAGTATTGTTTGCATACTCTGATGCTTATATAATTAGCAACCACCTCTATGGTAACACCTTCGATGATTATATATAATTTGTATACAATAAGACCAGTCACACCTATAAGGGTCTGTCTCGAATTGTTTGTTTTATACGTGTACACTGATTAACTATCAGATTTGTGCAGTCAATATATTCGAATTGCTATTAATTGTGCTATCTGTTTGGTTACAGCACGACAGAAACCTTTGACAGCCCTGAACTGTGTAACTGGAATAATGTTAATATTGAAACATAGCGTTCTTCTCAAAATGTTTAACCGCGAAAATATGAATTGAGCTGTGTTGTGTTTTGTTTAGTGTACGTGGAACCTGTGAAGGGTAAGGGGACAACATGCGTGTTTCCCTTCACCTATAAACATCGCACGTACTACCAGTGCACCACAGTCGATAAAGATAGACCGTGGTGCGCGACATCCAAGAACTACAACAAAGACAAGGAATATGGTTACTGTACTGCTGACGGTGAGTTGTCTTCGTTATCTTGCCTGGATTATAAGTTCAAAATACTGGCAAACGAATATAAGGCATATTGCGGTTGTGACTCCAATATAATTTAACAAGATTGCCACCTAGAGAACCAACTCTAGATGGCAGATGAACAAGGAAGCCTTTTGACTCAAATGGGTTTAACTCAATTGGTACGGCTCGAAAACAAAATGTGAAGATAGGTAAATGGAACTATGAGCAGTTATTACTATTCAGTAGTACTGTTGCAATATGTAAGTTGTACGCACGTGTTTTTAGTAAACCTTTGTTCGCCACAATATTGTTTTGAATAATAACTGGAAATATAAAAAAATATATGTGTTTATATATATATATATATATATATATATATATATATATATATATATATATATATATATATACGATATGTTAACACAGTTGTATTGAAACATTACATAACTATGTAGATGGGTGATATTTGAACAACACTTTCATCATTAAAAATGATGCAGATGGACAGCAGTTACAAGATGATTTTAATAAGTTGACCAAATTGTGTAAGTGCCTCCACACAGGACATGGGAATGAAGATGCACATTATACAATGGGTGGTACGGTACTAAATACTACCGTAAAGGAAAGGGTCTGGGATTAACTTGCCTTGCCTATCCCGTAGTCTTAGTGGACCGTTGAGGCGCCACAGATGACCTGGCAACCAGCTCCCTCCATTCCTCTCGCCTCTCAGTCTTCCTCAGGGCGGCGCTCAGTGTCATGCCCGTCCATTCCGGGATGTTATCCTCTCATCTCTTTTTCTGTCTGCCTCTTCATCGCCCTCCTTGCACTGTGCCCTGCAGGATTGTCTTGGCAAGCCCTGAAGATCTTGTTATTTGCCCGTACCATTTCAGTTTGCGTCTTTTTACTGTGGTCAAGAGGTCTTCGTGGGGCCCAATGGCTAGCCGAGTTCTGTTTCGCACCTCTTTGTTTGAGATGTGGTCTCTGTAGGTGATCCCCAGGGAGCTTTCTAAAGGCATTTTATCTCCATGGCCTGTATCCTTCTCTGTGTCTGCTGTTAGTGTCCAAGACTCACAGGCGTACAGGAATATGGACATGACTAGGGAGCGCATCAGTCTGATCTTTGAGCTGAGCGCTATATTCCTGTCATTCCACATGGTCTTGAATTTGGCGAGTGCTGCTGTGGCCTGGGCGATCCTGGCGAGAATTTCAGGTTTAGATCCTTCGTCTGTGATGATTGCTCCCAAATATTTGAACCTGTTGACGCAATCTAATTTCTCGCCGTTGACCCTGATGTCAGTGCTGAAGCCATTGGTGTTGTTGGTCATCAGTTTGTTCTTTTCTGCATTGATCTGCATGCTGAAGGCTGTAGAAGTCTTGTCAAGGCACTCCACCAAGTCAGCTAGCTCCTCTTCCCTTCCTGCCAGGCCATCTATGTCGTCGGAAAAACGCAAGTTTGTAATATTCCTGCCACCAATGCTGACTGTCCCTTCATGGTCATTCAGTGCGTCAGTCATAATTCTCTCCAGAAAGATGTTGAAGAGGGTGGGGGAGAGCACACAGCCTTGTCTTTCTCCGACGGTGGTTCTGAACCAGTCCCCTATGATGTTGTTAAGATAGACTGCGCTGGTGGCCTTCTCGTAGAGGTTCTGTATCATTCTGATCAGGTTGGCGTTGATGTTGAAATGCCTCATGGTGGCCCATAGTGCTGCATGCCATACCCTGTCGAAC
This sequence comes from Ridgeia piscesae, assembly GCA_025642075.2. Classification (NCBI taxonomy): domain Eukaryota; kingdom Metazoa; phylum Annelida; class Polychaeta; order Sabellida; family Siboglinidae; genus Ridgeia; species Ridgeia piscesae. Next base: position 15,098 of record JAODUO010002235.1, read on the forward strand.
GCCTTCTTGAAGTCAATGAAAACGTGATATAGGTCTTGCTGGTGTTGGAGGTACTTCTCGCACAGTATCCTAAGGTTGAAGATCTGCTCTTTTGTGCTGCGTCTTGGTCTGAAGCCTGCTTGTTCCTCAGCGATGATCTTTTCCGCTTGCAGCTTCAGTCGGTTCAGCAAGATTCTCAGCATAATTTGCTCGGATGACTGATGAGGCTGATGGTACGATAGTTCTGGCATAGCTGTAGGTTGCCTTTCTTGGGGAGGGTGATGATGAGAGATTGGGTCCACGGCGTGGGCCACTCCCCTGTCTGCCAGATATTGTTGCAGATAGTCAGTAGGGCACTTATCATGGCTTCTCCACCTGTCTGCACCAGCTCCGCTGGGACGTTGTCCGCTCCTGCTGACTTCCCCTTCTTGAGCGATTTCATCGCTGCTTCCACTTCTTCGCGAAGGATGGGGTAGTTGTCGTTGTCAGTTGCTGGAGGGACGTTCAGTACTTAACGGGTCTCCTGTGGCTCTGTAGTTGTACAGCTCGGAGCAGTACTCGGACCACCTTTTTGGGGTGTCCTGTTCTTCAGTCAGACATTTTCCATCCTTGTCCTGCATGGTGGTGGTTCGTCCTTTCTCTGTGCTGGTCAGGTCTTTCACCAGCTGGTAAGTTTTCTTGCTGTTATTCTTCTTCATGCTATCTTCGATGTCCTGGCACTGCTCTTCAATCCAGTTCATCTTTGCCTTTTTCATGCCTTTCTTGATTTCTTGGTTGGCTGCGCTGTACTGCCTTACTCCTTCCGCATCGTTGTTCTTCTTCTTCAACTCCCTTCGTTTGTCGCACAGATCAAGTAAGCCAGCTGTGACCCAGGGCTTCTTGACTGGGCGATGTTTGCTGGCTCACTGGCGGTGTTGGTCACTGCTGTGTGGAAGGTGTTGATCAACTTGTCCATGTCTGTACCGTCAGCATCCAGGATGGTGAGCGCTGCAAATTTCCCTCCTATCATTGCGTGGAAGGCTTCTGCTACTTCGGGGTCCTTCAGCTTCTCAAGATCAAATTTGATCCTGGCGTGGCCGAGTTTCTTGACCCTCTTCAGATGTAGCTTGAAGGTCATCATGACGGGCATGGTCGCTTCCAATGTCGGCTCCAGGAAAGCTCCGTGTCTTGGCAATGTTCACACAGGACCGGAAGCGCTTCCTTACCATGATGTAGTCTATCTGGTTGTGGTACTTTCCATTTGGGCTATGCCACGGATGCTTTGTGTGGGCCAAAGGTGTTCGCCAGCATAAGGTCGTTGTAGCTGGCAAATTCCAGTAGCCTTGGACCTCTCTCATTTGATTTGGTGTTGCAGTACCTTCCACTTGTGCCTATCCGGTTCTCATAAGCATCTTCTCCTATCTTAGCGTTCCAGGCGCCTTGCACCACTAGGATATCTTTCTTTGGAGTTTGGTCAAGGACTTCTTGCAGTTGTTCATAGAAGTCTTCTACATCGTCATCGTCAAAGTCTGATGTTGGGGCATACGCCAGTATGATGGTGATGTTGAATGGCGTTGCCCTCAGGCGGATGGTGATAAGTCGGCTGGAAATTGGCCGACTACCCATGACGCAGTTCACAGTGTTTTTGTGAATGAGGAACCCGACTCCTTGTTCATATTTGTCGTCTCGATCACTGAAGTACAGTTTGTGTCCTTCCTGGGTGGATGTTTCTCCGATGCTTTTTCACCGTACTTCACAGAGTCCTAGGATGTTCCAGCGGTATCTGTTCATCTCATGGGTGAGTTCATCTAGCTTGCCTGCCTCTCTCAGTGTTCTTACGTTCCATGTGCCCATAATGATGTTGCACTGATCTTGTAGTTCGGTATATCAGTCGTACATTTCCACCTCCGCCCTGGTATACAGCGGAAGGCGCGGCCTTTTGTAACCCGGGCGAACGCCGATCCGGTATGGGTTGAGTAATGGTTGTCATCATCATGTGGCGTATCTTGGGCGGATGTCGCATGGCGGAGCCCCCTTCGCCCAGTGGTGCCATGTTAACACCACCCGCTCACATGGTTTGGTCCGCCAGCTGAAGCGGTTTGCCGGGGCATGGCGCTTGGAGCCACATGTGAGAGATTTAGAGAATGGATGGAGAACAATGATGCCTGTCCACCCAAGGGTGCAGCATGCCAGATATCAAAGGTAATACCCCTACCCAGAGCCCCCTATACCCCTTGTGGAATTGCAGCAGCGAAGGGAAACCAAATTATTGGATTAACTAGGCGTAATATAGTGTACACGGAAAAGGAATTAATAATACCGCTGCACAAAACAATAGTTAGGCGTCATTTAGAATATGGTAAGCAAGCATGGAGGCCATATCGCAAGAAGGATATTAAAAGGGGGAGTGAAGCGGCTGAACAACCACAGCCCAAACATAAGAACATATAATTTACAGCATTTGTCACCATAATTTGACGAACATATAATTTACAGCATTTGTCACCATAATTTGACAAGCACAGCGTCATGGTATATATATATATTTTTTTAAACTGAGCTACTTTCAACACCGGGCACTGCCATCTTGCCTAGGGCCTTTTCCGGTTTGACTGGCGTTTTGTTTACAATCCCGGAAGCCGCCAGTCGATAGGCGACGCAGCATAGCTCTCGCAAAAACGGGCCAAACGCATTAAAACAAACATAATTAAACAATTTAATGCACTGTATGGCTAATAGATATACTATGATTGTTATTAAGCAACTTTTCGCATACTTCCACGAAAGGATTCCAGCAGAAAAAGAAGGTTAGAGATGATAAAGTTGGCGTGTCCGCCGGCGGCAAGTTCGACAAGAGTCTGCGGTGGTCAGTTTCAAACGCCGATTGCAAGCCTAATTACAAACGTGACGAGCACAAAGAGACACTGAACATCAAAACATAAGTTTCGATCAGAGCCACAGATCCGTGTTTGTTCGATTTGCTTGCATATAAGTTCGCAGCGACGAAGGAAAGTTCGTCGAACTCGACAGGAAAACCGGACATTATTTCCTTATTTGGAAAGTGATGCGGCGCGTAGGAAATGACAAGCCGAAACCAGCTTGTTGTTACCAAGGCGACTCGGCACTCACGAGTTCCATCATTTATCAATTTAATCCCACAGGTGTATTTCGCTGTCTGCATAATACACGAATGTAATCGTAGCGAAGATTAAATGTAATAAGAAATGTGTAGATAGTTGTATATCATTTGCAATTTATATAATCCACATACTTAGTCTACGGTTCGTTGACGTTTCTTCGCCGGCAAGCTGTACCTAGCAATGCAACCAGCGGCGGTGTGCCACGGTTGGTAGATACGTCTATGAGTATATGTTATCGACATAGGCAGTCGTCGGTGGGGGAAATAGATTTTTTCAAAATAATATTTTTTTAATGTCGGCTACATACGTAAGACGTTTTGCAAAACAACACTCGTCATATATTAATAAGTCAACAACAGTCAATCAATCATGACAGGAATGTATTAATTATATAGAATCAGTTAAATATATTTTTATTGGTTTTATTAATATTGGTGATTTACATATTACATGATACGAGTCTGGTTTGAATGCTTTGACTGCCTGGTGTGTGTATATATATGTATATGTATATGTATATGTATATGTATATGTATATGTATATGTATATGTATATGTATATGTATATGTATATGTATATGTATATGTATATGTATATGTATATGTATATGTATATGTATATATATATATATATATATATATATATGTTTGTATATATATATATAAATATATACATAATATATATATACTATATATATATATATATATATATATATATATACTATATATATATATATATATATATATATATAGGCATAATATAACACCCATACACATAAAAAAGGTTATTGGTCAAGGTAGATTAACATGATCAATTGTGCAGGAAGCATGATAAAAAGGGGTCTATGGGCAACTGTTATAAGTAGATAAGCTGCTGGGCAGTATAACTGCTCCCCAGCTGGAATACCTCTCCAGTTGGGGGGTGGGGTACTGATGAATAAAGGCTCAATGAGTGAGTGCTAGTCAGACGAGAGGGGTAGTGGTGATCAAAGGCTTCTTGAGTCAGTGGACAATTGTAGCCAATAGTAGTGAATTATGCAAACGAGCAGATAATGCAACTTGAGTCTCAGGCTTACATCAGCAGGAAATGCACTGAACAAAGGCTAGACCCAGAGCAAAAACATGGTGGCTGCAAGTCAGAATTCAATGCCTGTAATTGGGAGTGGTGTAATTCTTGGTTATCAGTGATATTTCAAATACAATAATTTTTTTAGAATCTTATTTAAATAAAAACTATTATTTGTTAAAGACCCAATGCCAATTATAAGTTTGTCTAAAATATTGGACACATAACAATAATAACTTAATAATAATGTAATAATTTAGCAACCATGCTATCACACAAACTTGTTTCTCCAAATATAGGTTGTATGACTACAAACTTTGTTTTTAATAGCAAGGATTGGTACATAATCAGTCAATTTTTGAATGTCGGTATAACATGGAAAAGCATTTAATGTACAGTTCTTTTTTTACTTACAATGTAAACAGATGTGTGTGACTATCATAGATATAAATAGAACACACTAGTAGAACAAGATCACTCGGCCGCTATCAGTTGACACATGATACCGCGAAGTCAACATGGGCTGGTGACAGTCATGCTAGTGCAAGGCAGAAGCTCCAAGCACAAGTTTAGAAGGATCCAGTGTGCCAGATGATATTGTTCCTGCCATTGCAGTCCCATCAACTTATAATGTCGAAACATAAACACACCAAGTGATTGTGTCACCAGTGCGCAATTTTGTTGATGCATCCATTAACACTGATGACATCGGTGTTCCATTGAACATTCAGCATGATCATGGTTATGCGAAGTTGCAATCACAGTCCTGTGTGCCTTCTCCGACTGAGCGTGGCAGTGACCATGCAGTCCCGTAAATGTGGATGATACTTTGCCCTTGGATGTCCCAATCCCAATACTATCGCCTTCTTCGGATGATTCTGTCTATAACAGTGATACAGATTATGTTATGAGGGATGATAGCGATAGCACTACAGACGATTCAAGCAGGTTCCAACAGTAACGGGAGAGACAAAAGGTTTGTAGTTTCTGAGAAAAACCTTGTTTCCCTGTTTTGTACCTGCAAAACACCAAACTGCAATAAGCCACTCATGTCTAACCCTACCATTACAGTGACTGGGTTTGCTGTGGTTGTCACCACAGAATGTGTCGTTGGTCACTCCTTTGTATGGCATTCGCAGCCAAAGATTACCAGTATCTATGAATGTAACTTGCTCATACCCAGTGCGGAAGAAGTTCAGCCACCAAGGCATCAAAGCTCGACTGCACTTGGCCACAATTGATCACAACCCGATTACACAGGTAAGGTTTGTAAAATTAAAAGAAGTAACATAATTATTTTTAAACCTGCATTAGGAAAACCTTCCTCGTCAGTAGTCAGTAACAAAACAAATTTACAAATACAATTTTGAAAATACAATTGGACTGACAACAGTATGCATGCACATAACATTATTTTAATTTCCAACAATTGTTTACTATTTCTTGAAATGTTTAATTAAATCAACAACAACAAAATGAATGTTGTGCTTCGAGTTGTTTATTAAAATAAAAAAATTGTGATATATATATAACCATCATCAACCACAAATATTTCAATAAGCAATGAATATTACAGTGTGTGGTAGAAATTAAATTACTTGGAATTGTTATTTAAAAAGAATTGACAGAATTCAGATGGCTTTGAAATGCCAGTAGCCACTTCAGTTCAAGAGTGAGAGCATAAATGAAGTGCATGTTACAACTTCAGTTATTTTTAGATTCAGCTATTTATTAAAATGTTATGTCAATTTAATATTTATCATCTGTCCAATCAGCGAGAAATTGCAACAACAAGTGACCACAGGCTACGGTATCAGCTGGAGTACTAAAAGTCTGCTGGGCGATACGTAGTCAAGAAAATCATTGCACCAAAGGACTACAGCTTCCGAACAGAAATCCTCGAGGGCATTACTTCCAGATGCATGAGTGGCCCAAAGCTGCGGAGTATGCTCCAAGTCGCGACAGCAAGTAAGGAAGTCACACTGGGAGAACATGCAGGAGGAGGCTGTGGTAAAGCAACAAACCCACTTTGCAGTATATATAACAATTCAGCCTAGAGCCAGCAAACTAATACGTTTAATTTCAAGTGACATGGAAATTTGACTTTTAAAGATTATTATATCATCATATTATTTTGCTCCTTGTTGTTTGCAGGGTTGTGCTTGCTAAATATGGAGGCTTGTCTTTGGGTTCGTTCTATGCGTTTTATACTTTCGGCAATGGTTTTCATGTATTGTAAGTTGCTTGCTGTTTGTAGGTGTTGAGAATGTTAGATGTTGTTTCATTTTTATTGAAACTCATGTCTACTTAGTGAGGTTGAATTGGTGTATTCCTCTATTCCTCAAGTTTGAGCAGATCATTTTAGAGGAAAGAATTGTTCACTCTAGTAGCCAAGGAGACTTGTTTTGATATTGGTTATTTTATTACAACCTGGTGAATTATGTTTGAATTGTGTTTCTACTGATTTGTTTGCATTGTAGCCATGTCCATGGTCAGTTAAACTAAGGCTTTGTTCATGATGTGGCTGTGTATAATGTTTTCAGAGTTTATAAATCACAGGTGTCAAGGACACTGGTATGTAGTTGGGGGTACTTCTGCCATTTCCTTTCTTCAAAACTGCTATTATGTATGCTTTTTTCCAGGTTTTTGGCATTAGTTCTGAGTCAACTGATGATTGGAAGATGTCATGTACTGTATTACTGATGTTAGATTGGAGACATGTGTTTAGAAACAATGTAGTCCTTGCCATTTAGGTGTTAGTTCTGGAGAGAAATATTTCTTTAAGTTAAATAGTTTCTTTGGGATTTATCCATGTTTACTATCACCTATGTTTGCTAGCTTTTCTTGGTTTAGAAATTATGCTCCATAGTCCAGAATGATTTCAGTTTAGGTTGGTGTTATTGCAGTTGTTAGAAATTGGCTTATGTGTGAGCAGTGTGACAAGCCAGCAGATCGAAGATGTTTGTGCATCTTTATCCTGCTGTTACAGAACTCTTGCCAGTCACCTGGATTTCCAGTTCCTTTTGCTTCGTTATAATTATAGTTGTTAGTTTATTTTGTGTATTTTCAAATCTTTACTGAACCAGGGAAGATTGTATCTTGAAGTAGTTAGATGGTGTGGTGCATATTGGTGATGATTTTTTTGCACTAAAACTAAACTAAAAGAAACGCTGAAAACTGCGGTGTGTGGATTTCATTAATTTATTGGCACGGTCTGTCATGTATTTGTTTCTCCATGTTAATAAACTGTTGATACACTTCATGTTAGCCTCAGCAAATCTATGAAATTGTGAACTGGGACTCGCAAGACACTAATAATAAAATTGCTGTTGCCACAAATGGAATAAGAAGGCTTTTATTAATGTTTGCTTTTTGCTCAACCTATCTTAATTGTCCATTATTGCTTTTTTATTTTCATCATGCACTCACCTGTACAGTTCAGTGACCATAGCTGAACTTTTCATACACTGCATTTGCTTCTGGGTAGGCAGCACGGATTCTGCCCCCCAGCACAGGCTGGCATAACACGCTTATTTCCTCTTCCCAGCTTCCCTCTTGACCACAATGTGCAGTTCCGATATGCTGCTAATCGATTTGTTGTGAAATTTAATAATTTAATTGATAATAAACAACCATTACCTTATACTTATTAGTAACTAGCAAAACCATGTGTTTCATCAATACCAAACCATAAAGTTGGTTCATTTGTTGTGAAATGCCACAATAATTATTAATGTATGACAACATTTTGTGATGTTATTTTGATAACACACACATCCCCGCACATATAATATACACTAAACACTGCCCTACAATACTTAATATAAATAGCAGGCTACATTGCACAATGTTCTGATGACAAATCTATTACAAGGTGCATAGTACTATAAGTAGGGTTTATCCATAGTGGCGTGCAGTGTGTCTATATGACATTTCCATAAATCAAACAAATGGCAAGACCACTTTTAAATTGGAAATTAAATAACTGCATTACAATTATGCATACTTAATTTAACACTTTGTCAATAATAAAAAATAGGATTTAATGTGTGGCCATGCAAGCATAACTGCATTCTTTTTCTAAGTTTGAATGGCTAAAATTATTATTCGATGCATGTTGAACCAAATATTACTTACCTACTAGCTATTGGTCGAACCAACGAGTCTGCACACAAATCGCACATCGACATCAGGCCGACTTCTAACTCTTACACTGCCCTGTTGTGGCACACGACTGCGAAGTCGTCGTGGTCCGTCAAGCAGGTTCGGTCGGGGATACGTGCAACAGCACGGCAGTTATCACCCGACAACATACCGACTCGATATGAGCCGTCATTGGGATGCAGTGACCACATACACAGCATGCGACATTGTTAAGGCGGCTAACGTCCTCGTCTTCGAAGTCCAAAGACGCACCGCTGTCAACAATGGCGAACTTGACCCGGGGCTGAATGTCTCGGACCTGAGCTCGCACACTGGGTGAAATCCGTATGCTACGGGCCCTCTCGGCTTCTCAAACGGTCGATGACTTTTACATGGGCTAGATAGATAATCAAACCACTCGGCTTGGACTAAAGATGGCGATACGCAGTGTTCTATGATGACGATTTGGGCACTGTTCTCCAGTTTGTCTGATATGTGAATATGCTTCTGTCATCATTAATGTTTACTTATATAATAGTGTACATTTAGGTATATGGAATGTTACAGCTGTGTTTCACTTCCCCTTTAATATGCTAGAAAGAGTACAAATGAGAGCAATGAAAATTATTCATAAACCCAGGAATACTAGTTATGAAATGCGTCTAAAGGAATGTGGTGTAACAACACTAGAAACTAAGACACATAGAGAAGATCAGATAGAAGTGTTTACAATATTGAATGGGTATGAAGATACTGACAGAAATATGTTTTTCGCTGTTAAGGAAGGAAGAAGTACTAGAGGACATGGAGTTGCATTAGCAAAGAAGCAGTGTAGACTAGATATTAGAAAATATGCAAAGAATTTTCAAAGAACAGTAAAAGAATGGAACACATCATCAGCTGATTGTGTAGGTGTTAGTAGTGTTAATATATTTAAAAATAAAATCGACATATATCTAAGAAGGCCGGGATACACTTAGATAGATAGGTTGGACTCTCGATAAGTCACAGGGCTTCCTAGTCCACCTGCCATCTAGAGTTAACTCACTGTGTGGCAATCTTATTAAATATTGTTAAATCTGCATATCGTAAATTATTCAAGTGTTACCCACCTACCTGAATAGCCAGCATATTGTCTAATGGACGTAAGACGAACTCGGTACATAACGAGATAAAAGATCTGGGAATAGGACACTTCCTTTTCTTACTTCGCGTATTGTTTCTTGAAATGTATTGTTATTCTCTATCCGTGTTCAAGACTCTAAATATGTTATTATCCTATGAAACATTACTTGAAAATCGGATATTCGTCTTCAGCTACCAATTAAAATGCGAGTAATAAGATAATAAGTCCATATATAGTTGTTAAGGCACATGATAATGATAAATGGTAAAATTAACGATTTAAGTATATAAATATGTACAATAAATACGTAGAATTTTGTCAGCCTTGAACTGTGTAACTGGATTAATGTTTATGTTACAGCATAGCGTTCTTCTCAACATGACGAAAATGTGTTCAGGGTGAGGGGACAAAATGCGTGTTTCCCTTCAAATTCGGTTCTAAGATATACTACCAGTGCATCACAGATGGTCCTAAAAGACCGTGGTGCGCCACAACCTCAAACTTCGATAAAGACATGCAGTATGGTTACTGTATAGCTGACGGTGAGTAGTCTTCGGTACATAGCCTGTACAGTAAGCTCAAAATAGTACCATACGAATACAATACATAATGCGATTGCGACTCCAATATAATTTACTAATATTTAACAACATTATATATATATATATATATATATATATATATATATATATATATATAAAACAACATTTATTAAAATATTATTTAACAACATTATATATATATATATATATATATATATATATATATAATATATATATAATGTTGTTAAATATTGTAAATTATATTGGAGTCGCAATCGCATTATGTATTGTATTGTATATATATATATATATACTATTTCAACCCACTTAACAAATATTCCCGGTGTGCTTCATCTACTAATTCTGTTCGCCATACCCCGAGATTTAGTCCTGGCCAGGGACTCACTGTCAGAATTTCCTACCTAGGATAGCTGTATGTTTGACCTGGTCCCTGATGATGTGACGTGGCAGGGTGTGTTTGAGTGCACCCTTTGAACGAGCAGGCATGGACAAATTTGAAATCTACATAGCTACAACCTCTGCTTGTGTTAAACATTTTGCAGGTTGCCCTGCCATCAACCGTCACTGGTCCTGGACGCTGCCCTTACCTGACATGATTCGGTGGGGGGGCGGGCGTTGTCGCGGGGGGCACGTGGGGTAAGCTGCATTGTATGCAGATGTGGGATGTCAGTTCCCCACCTAAAGTTATGACTGGCTTGCAGCTTCCTGCACTCCTGGTCATAACAATAGACTGACACAGTCACGTACCTCTGAGTTAGTTGATATATCTTTGTACTGTAAGACAAATAGTCGATCACTCCCTCATCCCCCAACTTCCTTCGCCTAACAGCCTGGTGCCAGGTTCGCAATTGACCACTGGAACAGTGTTATGTCTTCTAATTTTGGTTTTACCCCGGACTTTACGATAATTTGCCTACCCTCCTGGGTGCCCGCAACAACCTCCTCCTCGACTGTAACTTTGGCAATGAAGTCTACGACATTGTAATGTACATTACAAGACCTACCAGTCGTCGATGATACCAAGTGGACTTGTGGGTCTTGCCACAATCCTGGCATTGTTGCGCAATATTCAAATTGTGATGCCGTCACGGTTGCTGCTCGCTGTGTATGTCCGCGCCCTGCGACTGGTTGCGGTGTCGGCGTTGTGGCTGTCGCACCTTGCATTGTCCGCAAATGATCGCACATTACTAATGTCATTAGTTGGGTGTAGACATCGCGTTCAGTCTCGTTGGCTAGCTGGTTCTGTCCGGCGCCCGCTGCCAGGTCCCGCGCCGGGGCTGTTGCGCTGTAGCGATAAATGTGGTCGTTAAAAAATCTGGTCGTGTTTGACCTATATCTGGTACGAGAAGAGGTCGTATGCGCATGAGCGGAAATAGAATGGCCAGATTTTTCGTTACCTACGCGACAAATGTGGTCGTTGAAAAATGTGGTAGCTATTGACTGTTGCAGTATTGAAACGCCCGATAGGAAACAAATAGACCAACTATTTAATTAGGCTACATAATGAAACGCTTGGTTTGTATTATTTGAACTGTTTTGTTATGCATGAACAATTGTGGTAAATAGCAACGGCACTGCCTAGGATACGGGAACGACTGTTTTTTGCTCTTATATTGTTCGTGTTCATTATAAAATAACTGTAATTATACATTATTGGCATAGTTGTTATTATAATATAACATTTTAGGTGCTTTGTTTACCATGACATAATAATTGTTTTATTTATGATCGACGGATGTTTACACAACATTTGTATTTTATTTATTTATTATTATTTTGTAAAATGCTTACTATTTATATTGTTGCTTTAGGAAAGTTATATATATATATATATATATATATATATATATATATATATATATATATATATATATATATATATATATATATATATATATATATATATATAAAGCGCTGTGAACGCTATGGATATATGCATTATAGAAAATAAAGACTTACTTGTAGTTCAATTAATTATGGGGAATCCAAATTTGCCATACTATTTAGTGTACATCCAGGTGAAAAGACGAAATTCCATAGGTGCAAGTTGAGTATTTATTTATTCTGGTTCATATTTGCAAGGCGAAATGAACCTGACATGATACCCATTAGTAACTGATGTTTATTTGTAGTTCCCTTGGGAGTTACATAGTTGCTATTCCAAAACAAATCAGACCTTTTACTACATGACACATGCATTTGCATGACATATTTACAATAAAATCATATTTTTCAATAATACAAACATGGTCATATCGCCAGAGGTATAGGTTACAGAACTTAATACCTTCCCTGGTGTATTCCTTTAATGTCTGTTAACAAGTAGTGAAAAAGGTCACTCTGAATTTTACTGAATTTAGAAATTACTAGCATTAAGTTAGTTTACACAGTCCTATACAACAGGGATTCCCCATAGAGTTCGCCTATGCATCAATAAAATTGTGCTATCTTATATATTCAGCATGTTCCAAAATGCAGATGATTCCGGGTATAACATCAGATTTGTTCTTGATTTCTAACGTACATTTATAGAATACACCTGTACAGTTTCTAAGTTACGTGATTTGTATATCTGGAGATATGACCATTGTATGGTTCAAAATAGGGTTTGTCCATTTTGTTGGAGATGTGTGATACAGTGCAAGTCCTGGTTTATTTTTGGAATAGCAACTATACCTCTAATTGTAATAATAATAATAAATTTACTAAGGATTTTGTTATTAGGATATTATAGGCACTATCCTGGTGCTTGTTTTGTACTGACAAATGTACAAATGAATTGTGAGATAATTTGTTCACTATATCTGTCATTCATGAAAATGTACAATTTATAAAAATGGCTTTCATAAATATAGTATACCTGTAATCATAATATTATTATGCTCAATGATACATGTTAAGCTTTCCTCCAATTTTGCCTATATTGTGAGTGCATTAGTTGAGTAGAAGTGAACATAAAGTCAATTGTCACACAGTTTATTCAACAAAATCTAACAAATTGCATTCGCCTCTTCTACGGTCAGGCCGAGGGCCTCCAGACTCTGGGCAAACAGAAATGGCTCAATGACAAGCCTCTTGTACGATGCTCTGCAACAGAACGTATAACATATATAAAGATAAGTCATGTATACAGATAATACATATAATTAACACATAAAAACAATTTTCATCGATCCAGTAGTTTCCAAGGAATCATTGTTAGAATAATACCTCCAATAGAAGTGTGTTGCTTAAGGAATTTGCTCGTGCATCTTCATTAGTCTGCTTATGCAATTTAAGTAAGCTACTAAAATAGTAGAGTTCAGCGCAAAGGAATGTTACATTAGACAAGCCATGTATACAGACAGCACTTTTAAGACTGTAGTGATAGGACATTTAGTACGCATGCATTTATACTTTCACCTTAAAAGTACCACAATCCAGGTGCTAGTAATACATACTGCACTGATTTAAACTAATTATCAACTGCCATATCTTGTAAATACACATATCCATGTATAATTATATAAGTTAGCCTAATTATTGTACTTACAAAGATGACAATTTCCTTAAATTGTCAGGTAGCAGAAACAATGTTTCAGTTCAGATAACAAGGCCGAATGCACATGGCCGTACAGTCGAGCTAAAAGTTACCCGGTTAAAATAATACCACCGCTTTCGATGGATATCGATTAACTGAGTAGAGCTGCTGCTGAAGCAAGTGAGGCCGATTTGCCGCCAAACACCAGTTTAAATTGGACAGTAGGCCGATTGGGAAACACAAACCAGATTGCGAAACAGCAAACAAGGAAACCACAGTTTAAACAGATCCGTGCCTACAGACATTGACTGAGGACCCTGGATTTGCATTACTGGGCCGTAATTAAGATTCTGAGTAGCCTGGTGAATAACAAAGTACATATTAATGCAAAAGAAAACCACGTTTCCACCACCCGAGATTGATACATAATTAAAAATATTTTAATTCTCACTAAATGTTGAAATGTACGTTTTATAACAGATTCGTCAACTGTGAAAGGAGGGAGGAGGAGGAGGGATGAGGGAGGGGGAGAGGGATGAGGGGGGAGGTTCGTCACAGTGAAACTCTGTGACAGAGGAAGGGGGTTTTGTTCTGCTTATCAAAGCGGCTGTACACGTCATTCAGTTCATCGGGAGGAGTAGTGGCAGTAGTGGCAATATTCTTTGGAGACGGCTTGTAGTTGGTTATGACCTTCAGACCCTGCCAGATGTTCTCATTAGAGTTGTTGCTGGTGAGATTTTCCTCAACCCTGTCCCGGTATTTGGTCTTACGGGTCTTGTTGGCCTTTTCCGCTGCGCTGAATATCTCGCTTTCTTGTATTTTTCTTTATCTTTGTACGCATCCTGTTTCTTCTGTAGCTTGTGTTTGATATAAGTATTAAACCAAGGTTTGCCGTTGGGGTAGCTTGTTATTGTTTTCGTTGGAATGCAGAGGCCCTCGCAGAAGGTGATGTAATCGCTGACTGTCTCTGTGCATTCGTGAATGTCGGCTGCGGCCTCTTTGAACATTCCCCAATTCAAAGCAGCCGCGAAGTGTCTCCATTGCATTCACTGACCACTGCTTCACAGTTTTCACGGTTGGTTTAACACGTTTCAATTGTTATTTGTAAGTCGGCACAAGGTAAACCATGGCATGGTCCGAGCGGCCGAGTGGTGCGATAGGCGCCTTTGATAGTTGTATAACAGTGGTCAAGAGTTCTACCATCCTTAGTTGCACATGTGACCTGCTGAAATCACCCGTCACAATAACAAACGAATCTGGATGAGAATGTTCTGCCTGCATAACGATGTCAAGCAGTTGAATCACAGCGGCACCAGTGTTATGAGGGTATATATATATATATATATATATATATATATATATATATATATATATATATATATATATA
>JAODUO010002236.1:0-25000 GCA_025642075.2 Ridgeia piscesae
TTGAAGTAAAAACCATTTCCATGGAAAGGACAATTAATAGCGTTATGTTGTAAGCGGTCCACTTTAGATATGTGGCGCCACTTTCTTGTGTTTCACCGCCATCACGAGAAAGACGTCACAAGATTACGTGAACTCGACTATGGGCCAGCCGCGCACACGTGTCGTTCGATCGTCGATTTTGAGGCGAACGGGTTATACTTATGGGCTTTGTCTCAAGACATGCCGACGGGGACTTACACGCGCCGTTGCGCAGACAACAATTTTTGTCCGGGAAACGTGTATTTCTTTGGGAAAATGGCGATGGAATGGTTGGAGTGGTGCCAAAATCGCTCGGCAAGATTAATCCCGACTAGAGCGGTGACTGTATCTGTAATGCGCTCCAACAGTGAGTTGCGTAGTCAGATGCAATGAAGTCTGAGAAACGTATTGTCTCGTGCAGTGAGAAGACGGCCTGGCGTGCACGGAAATTTGATATTGGTTCGCATATAGTGGCTATTTCAGATCAATACACGTTGCAATTCACATGATAGAAACGTTGCTCAATGCAAATATGACGCTACGCTCCATCGATATATTTATTAGCTGCAAAATAGAATGTGTAAATAAAAGTAAAATATAAGATACGTTTTATACAGCCTGATGCCTTTACAAGGGACGGTCCAGCGTGTTACACGTCACCTACTGGCAGAACCGATCGACTTAGCTGGGAACCATTCAGCCACACTTGAATTACTGCGCGAAGAATATACGTACATAAATATTACAACTGGCTATGACCAGGTTCATCCACACAGCTAAGTAAACTGCAGCAACGTGGAGCGAACAAGGTTTGAAACAGCAGCTAGATCAGTACAGGTTCCACTGCACATAATATAGAAAGTTGAATCGATGTAGTTTAGTACATACAGAGAGACACGAGTCGAAACTCGAGGCGTATGACCGTGATGTCTTATATATATTAAGCGTAATAAACAGTATATTACAAATAAGGAACAGTCAAGGTCGGCTTGACGTAAATAGTAAGACCCTTATCAAAGACTAGACCCCAATACATTATAGGCAGTGACCTTCCTGTAGTCATTTTTTTCATTGACGTTGTAACCGGCAGACACTAACTGACACGCTGATGAAAAAAGAGGTTACGCCAACTCGATCTCCGTGTTGGAGAAACTTTTGCTGCACTGAAACGAGGACCCTTTAAACAGAGGCCGCGATGTCGCATATGTTGCTTGTTTCGGTACGGTGTTTTCTTTGTGTGTGTGTGTCAACAATATGTTTAGGGCACTCGTGTTCCCTCGTGACATGGCTCGTTTTTAACCCTTCACGGCGCCGACTGACGTGTATTATTTACTGGTGGCGTTGTTATGTTATGCACGCGTGTGCAAATGTTGGGTCTTGTAAACAACAATTCGACAATTAGTTGAGATGACGACGCATACCATACAATATATGACGACCTTGTCCAAGCCATTTGCATAGAGCAGGGCTATAAACCGTCAATTGATCATGGAGATGCGACCATTTTGTTTCCAAATGCAAATGTCGGAGTATACATCGTGTTCACAAGAGTAGGACCCATTTACATGTACGATAACTTTTCCTAATGTCTACATTATAGACGAATCAGATGCTTAACTGTTTGTTTCAAGAAAGTATGCATTTAATGAAATAGAGTTGAGCGACGGACCTTAATGTATAACTCCCCATCATTAATTTTATTCTATACATGTTTACAAGACGGCGCGCGCGCGCGCGTGGGAGCGTGGGAGCGTGCGTGGGGGTGTGTGGGGTGTGTGTGCGTGTGTGCGTGATGGTGTGTGTGTGTGTGTGTGTGTGTGTGTGTGGGGTGGGGGTGTGTGTGGGGTGGGGGTGGGGGTTGTTTTTTATGGGGGTGTGTTTTGGGGTGTGTGTGTGTGTGTGTGTGTGTGTGTGTGTGTGTGTGTGGGGGGTGGTGTGTGTTTTGTGTGTGTGTGTGTGTGTGTGTTTGGTGTGTGTTGTGTGTGTGTGTGTGTGTGTGTGTGTGTGTGTGTGTGTGTGTGTGTGTGTGTGTGTGTGTGTGTGTGTGTGTAAGAGATGACAAGGAAACTAAAGATCAAGCTGTCATTAGACCAGTACTTCTGTATGGAGCAGAATGTTGGACAGTTAGAAAAAAAAACAGATTCTCACATTTACACACACTGATATGGATGTTACCATCATTCAGTCAGAACTGGCGGCAGTCGCGTGACTTCACAAGTTGATTTCAACGAAAATCTTGCTGTCAAATATAGCATAACCAGTAATACAATAAGTTGGACGCTCTTTGATGACGGATTCACACACTTTGATTATGTGCCGAGAAGTTTTAATCATTTCCTTGTCTTGTTATATTTAAGCCAGTTTGTGATACAGCCAGTTCTTGCGAGACACCCAAAAAACTCAGGCCTTTTAACATGGGATAATGGTGGCACAACATAATTTTGACGAGTACAAAATATCCACAATGCATTGCGGAGGAGATTCCCTCGCCATAGTGCACACGTTCCATTTGGGCACGCTAAAACAATGTAGCGCAATTTTTATAACCAGTATGTCTCGGTTTGGTTTTGTCACAATCAAAATTATGCGCGAAACTTCCATCGAGCTTTGCCTTTACCAGCAATGTTGATGACAATTATTTGTGTGAATTATCTTACTACTGCGACATGACTTCCCCTAGAGCAGACACAACGGCATGCATTTGACACTAATAACAACTTTTCCTTTACATCTTTGCCATAAATAATCTTCTCAAACCAGAATTTCAACAAAATATACAACGAATTGCAAACGTTCAGGCAGTTATGCTTTCATTGCTTGACGGAGATTCTTAATCAATCTGGATACATCAATTTTCAATCGTAGACCACTAGTGCGGGTAAATGTCTTTTCCCCCAAAATCGCCGGCTAATTCTGCTAATCAAATATAGGCCAAACAGTCTGTTGAAACACTGACGTCAACATATTGACCATTACTTTGTTTAATTATTAGGAATGTGTACGTAAGACAAACAACACACGTTATTTATTGTGGATATATATAAATACAATTCTGGCATAAAAAAGGGAAATTTTTCCCGGGTTTATGCGGAAAAATTTAAAAGGCCAGTAATTCCAGACGACAAGGAGACAACATATAGAAAATCTGTACTTTACGAATTAGCTTCGTGGCTTTATGCACCTGTTAGACAAACCCGTCACCAAATGACGTCAGACAACACAATCAACCACTTGTAGCCGGCAGTAATCTCTGGCGCCACTCTGCATTTCTGTCTGGTTTCGCAGAAAAATATTCATAACACATTCACTACAAGGTCCCTCGGCTTTCAAATAAAAAATTCCGACAATGTACCTTGTTATAGCAAAGAACACACAAAGCATATAAAGATCCACACATTTTTATTGGCTCAGACAATTTTAATTTGTTTTCAACTCAATTGTGCTTTTTAAACGATAAACCAATAGTGACGCACAGGATCTTTTTATTAACCTCGCTGTTTACGGTTTTAACGTTTTGGTATGATATTTTATAAAACAACTTTGTTTTTACAATAACACGACGGGATTATTAGTATAACATTTAGCTGTATCGGAATTGTTAACTAACACCTCGTTATTCTACTAAGCATATTGTGTTCCGTCACACCAACGAAATTAAAGCACACACACACACACACACACACACACACACACACACACACACACACACACACACACACACACACACACACACACACACACACACACACACACACACACACACACACACACACACACACACACACACACACACACAAACCCAAACATACACACGCGCACGCGCACCACACAATTTTCTGTTCTTGGGAATAGTAATAAGACAGGCTAAGGCTATGTGGAAATCAGTAAAGATAGCACATGTTTCTATCGCTAGGTATAAACGTCACAAATCTTGACTCTCTGAACAGCGACAATCTGTCGTTTTTGCATGTCAACCAAGACTCTCCGCACAATAGCATGAAAGAACTACCATGACTCATTCGTGAACTAAAAACTGCTTTATTGCGAGTTCAGTACTCGGTCGCTCGGTCGCTCGGTCGCTCGGTCGCTCGGTCGCTCGGTTGGTGTTGTTTGTGCTTCCCCCCCCCCCCCCCTAAACGCTAATCAATAAAACCATAATTTAGTTAAAAAAGTTTGAAGGTCAAATTTGAAAACTTTTTTAATTATTGGGAAAACGTAAGACCCACATTTTTTTATTTGGTTTTTTACCAAATTTATGGGTTTTGGTTTTTGGCCAAAAACGTAAAAATTTAAAAAACAAAATAAAAAAATTTCAAACTTGTGGTTTATGATTTGAAATTTACCCAAAGGGCGTAAAAAAAAAACCCCTTTTACCGGATAATCTCGGGACCCCATTCTTTTGTTTGAAAATTCATAAACATTATACAAGGCCCCCGGGTTCCAAATTTGACAATGTACCGTTTGGAAAACACAAAGCTTTCCACATTTTATTCTCAGACTTTTAAATTGTTTTCAACTCAATTGTGTTTTTAAACGATAAACCAATAGTCGACAGGATCTTTTATAACTCGCTGTTTACGGTTTTAAGTTTTTAGAATTTTATAAAAAAACTTTGTTTTTACAATAACACGACGGATTATTAGTATAACATTTAGCTGATCGGAATTGTTAAACTAAACCTCGTTATTCTTAAATATATGGTTCCGTCACACCAACGAAAAACCACACCACACCACACCACACCACACCACACACACCACACCAAAACAACACACAACACATTCACACACAAAACACAATTCACAATCATTCAACACACTAAACATATCACTAAACCACAACCCTACACTCATTTATAAAAAAAAATTTGTCTTCGCGTGAGCAACTTTTTGTTTTGGGATGGGTTTAAGACGGGTAGGTTGTGGAATCGTAAGTGTGTTTTTTTTTTTTTGGGGGGGTTTTTTTTTTTTCCCTTTGGGGGTTTTTTTTTAATTTTTTAAAAAAATTTTGAATTGTTTATCTTCGTTTCGGTTCAAAATTTTTTAGGAAAACAAATTGTTTTTTTTCTTACGTAAAAAAAAAAAACCCTTTCCGGTTTTTAAAACCCCTAATTTTGGGAAAAATATGTTAGCAATGTTTCAACTTTTTTTTTTAAAAAAGGCTTTTAAAAAAGAACTTAAAAGGTTTTGTTTCCCAAAACCCCGATTACCGACAGGGTTTGGGGGGAAAAAAGGCTTTAAAGCAATTAAATTTTTGTGGAATTTTTGTAAACAAAGGTTCTTTTTTTTTGCCTTGTAGAAACCCCTTACTGGTTTTTAACCCTTTTAATTTCTTTTTAATTTTGTTTTAAAAATTTATTTAGAGAATTTTTGCTTGGTTGACATGCAAAAACGACAGATTGTCGCTGTTCAGAAAAGTCAAGATTTGTGACGTTTATACCTAGCGATAGAAACATGTGCTATCTTTACTGATTTCCACATAGCCTTAGCCTGTCTTATTACTATTCCCAAGAACAGAAAATGTGTGTGCGTGCGCGTGTGTATGTTTGTTTGCGCGCGTGTGTGTGTGTGTGTGTGTGTGTGTGTGTGTGTGTGTGTGTGTGTGTGTGTGTGTGTGTGTGTGTGTGTGTGTGTGTGTGTGTGTGTGTGTGTGTGTGTGTGTGTGTGTGTGTGTGTGTGTGTGTGTGTGTGTGTGTGTGTGTGTGTGTGTGTGTGTGTGCTTTAATTTCGTTGGTGTGACGGAACACAGATATGCTTAGTAGAATAACGAGGTGTTAGTTAACAATTCCGATACAGCTAAATGTTATACTAATAATCTCGTTGTGTTATTGTCAAAACAAAGTTGTTTTTATAAAATATCATATCAAAACGTTAAAACCGTAAACAGCGAGGTTAATAAAAAGATCCTGTGCGTCACTATTGGCTTATCGTTGTAAAAAGCATAATTGAGTTGAAAACAAATAAAAACTGTCTGAGCCAATGAAAATGTGTGGATCTTTATATGCTTTGTGTGTTCTTTGCTATAACAAGGTACATGGTCGGAATTTTTTATTTGAAAGCCGAGGGACCTTGTAGTGAATGTGTTATGACTGTTTTTCTGCGAAACCAGACAGAAATGCGCCAGATATTACTGCCGGCTACAAGTGGTTGATTGTGTTGTCTGACGTCACTTGGTGACGGGTTTGTCTAACAGGTGCACAAAGCCACGAAGCTAATTCGTAAAGTACAGATTTTCTATATGTTGTCTCCTTGTCGTCTGGAATTACTGGCCTGTTAAATCCTGCATAAATCCGGAAAATTCTTTTTTTATGCCAGAATTGTATTTGTATATATCCACAATAAATAACGTGTGTTGTTTGTCTTACGTACACATTCCTAATAATTAAACAAAGTAATGGTCAATATGTTGACGTCAGTGTTTCAACAGACTGTTTGTGTTTAACATAAAACTATTAGGCCTATATTTGATTAGCAGAATTAGCCGGCGATTTTTGGGGAAAAGACATTTACCCGCACTAGTGGTCTACGATTGAAAATTGATGTATCCAGATTGATTAAGAATCTCCGTCAAGCAATGAAAGCATAACTGCCTGAACGTTTGCAATTCGTTGTATATTTTGTTGAAATTCTGGTTTGAGAAGATTATTTATGGCAAAGATGTAAAGGAAAAGTTGTTATTAGTGTCAAATGCATGCCGTTGTGTCTGCTCTAGGGGAAGTCATGTCGCAGTAGTAAGATAATTCACACAATTAATTGTCATCAACATTGCTGGCAAAGGCAAAGCTCGATGGATGTTTCGCGCATAATTTTGATTGTGACAAAACCAAACCGAGACATACTGGTTATAAAAATTGCGCTACATTGTTTTAGCGTGCCCAAATGGAACGTGTGCACTATGGCGAGGGAATCTCCTCCGCAATGCATTGTGGATATTTTGTACTCGTCAAAATTATGTTGTGCCACCATTATCCCATGTTAAAAGGCCTGAGTTTGTTGGGTGTCTCGCAAGAACTGGCTGTATCACAAACTGGCTATATAACAAGACAAGGAAATGATTAAAACTTCTCGGCACATAATCAAAGTGTGTGAATCCGTCATCAAAGAGCGTCCAACTTATTGTATTACTGGTTATGCTATATTTGACAGCAAGATTTTCGTTGAAATCAACTTGTGAAGTCACGCGACTGCCGCCAATTCTGACTGAATGATGGTAACATCCATATCAGTGTGTGTAAATGTGAGAATCTGTTCCTCCTTCTTTCTAACTGTCCAACATTCTGCTCCATACAGAAGTACTGGTCTAATGACAGCTTGATCTTTAGTTTCCTTGTCATCTCTTACACACACACACACACACACACACACACACACACACACACACACACACACACACACACACACACACACACCACACACACACCACCACACGCACACACACACACACGCACACACACACACACACACACACAACACACACACACACACAACACACACACACACACACACACACACACACACAACACACACACACGCACGCACGCACGCTCCCACGCTCTCCCGTCTTGTAAACATGTATAGAATAAAATTAATGATGGGGAAGTTATACATTAAGGTCCGTCGCTCAACTCTATTTCATTAAATGCATACTTTCTTGAAACAAACAGTTAAGCATCTGATTCGTCTATAATGTAGACATTAGGAAAAGTTATCGTACATGTAAATGGGTCCTACTCTTGTGAACACGATGTATACTCCGACATTTGCATTTGGAAACAAAATGGTCGCATCTCCATGATCAATTGACGGTTTATAGCCCTGCTCTATGCAAATGGCTTGGAAAAGGTCGTCATATATTGTATGGTATGCGTCGTCATCTCAACTAATTGTCGAATTGTTGTTTACAAGACCCAACCTTTGCACACGCGTGCATAACATAACAACGCCACCAGTAAATAATACACGTCAGTCGGCGCCGTGAAGGGTTAAAAACGAGCCATGTCACGAGGGAACACGAGTGCCCTAAACATATTGTTGACACACACACACAAAGAAAACACCGTACCGAAACAAGCAACATATGCGACATCGCGGCCTCTGTTTAAAGGGTCCTCGTTTCAGTGCAGCAAAAGTTTCTCCAACACGGAGATCGAGTTGGCGTAACCTCTTTTTTCATCAGCGTGTCAGTTAGTGTCTGCCGGTTACAACGTCAATGAAAAAAATGACTACAGGAAGGTCACTGCCTATAATGTATTGGGGTCTAGTCTTTGATAAGGGTCTTACTATTTACGTCAAGCCGACCTTGACTGTTCCTTATTTGTAATATACTGTTTATTACGCTTAATATATATAAGACATCACGGTCATACGCCTCGAGTTTCGACTCGTGTCTCTCTGTATGTACTAAACTACATCGATTCAACTTTCTATATTATGTGCAGTGGAACCTGTACTGATCTAGCTGCTGTTTCAAACCTCGTTCGCTCCACGTTGCTGCAGTTTACTTAGCTGTGTGGATGAGCACCTGGTCATAGCCAGTTGTAGATATTTATGTACGTATATTCTTCGCGCAGTAATTCAAGTGTGGCTGAATGGTTCCCAGCTAAGTCGATCGGTTCTGCCAGTAGGTGACGTGTAACACGCTGGAGCCGTCCCTTGTAAAGGCATCAGGCTGTATAAAACGTATCTTATATTTTACTTTTATTTACACATTCTATTTTGCAGCTAATAAATATATCGATGGAGCGTAGCGTCATATTTGCATTGAGCAACGTTTCTATCATGTGAATTGCAACGTGTATTGATCTGAAATAGCCACTATATGCGAACCAATATCAAATTTCCGTGCACGCCAGGCCGTCTTCTCACTGCACGAGACAATACGTTTCTCAGACTTCATTGCATCTGACTACGCAACTCACTGTTGGAGCGCATTACAGATACAGTCACCGCTCTAGTCGGGATTAATCTTGCCGAGCGATTTTGGCACCACTCCAACCATTCCATCGCCATTTTCCCAAAGAAATACACGTTTCCCGGACAAAAATTGTTGTCTGCGCAACGGCGCGTGTAAGTCCCCGTCGGCATGTCTTGAGACAAAGCCCATAAGTATAACCCGTTCGCCTCAAAATCGACGATCGAACGACACGTGTGCGCGGCTGGCCCATAGTCGAGTTCACGTAATCTTGTGACGTCTTTCTCGTGATGGCGGTGAAACACAAGAAAGTGGCGCCACATATCTAAAGTGGACCGCTGTACAACATAACGCTATTAATTGTCCTTTCCATGGAAATGGTTTTTACTTCAAACTTCAGAGACATTACTGAGAACAGAAAAAGAGTGGCTGTCATCTTAAAAGACATTAAGATGAGGATTCTTCGACAGCTCCATCCCATCGTAATCCCTTACCCTGACCGACAATAAAGTTGTGCTGAAGATTTGCCAACAACGAACGATCCCTCGACGAACACGTCGAGATATTAGCCGCGGATCTAACTATCTTTATATCGCTGGGAAAGAAGGCCACTAGACCATAAATTATCAAGTGTACTAATTAAAGTCTGCTTAATTTAAGGCAAGTGTTTAGTAACGCAATCCAAACGACTTTACCGCTGCGTCACGAAGAATACGTCGACAGCACCTATTATCGTTCACCGTCGAAGTCGTACCACGATGCCGCAAAGGAAGGCCAAGGTGAAGGCCACCGCTCTACGCGATGAGGATAATATTATGATTCCAGTGGTTGACAGTGACACGCTGGCACTGACAATGATCGAACTGTTCAGCGATGAACGCGTCATGAAGAGGATGAGAGATGCGCTGTATCCACGGGAGCTTGTGGAAAAACTCGATGAGATGACGCGTCGCCTGGCCGTGCTGACTACCAGCGTCAAGGCGAGGGACGACCGCATCAAGACGCTCGAGTCGAAAGTGGCTGCCCTCGAACATGAATCTAACAAAGTAGAGCAGTACTCGAGAAGACCCAATCTGCGCTTCACCGGAATTGCGGAAACCGATGAGACAAACGAAAACACGACGGAAAAGATATTGGACATTATCAACGAGGATATGTGCCCTAACGCCCAGATACGACCAGAGCAAATCGATAGAAGTCATCGACTTGGAGCAAAAACCGACAGGAACGGGAAAATACGACAGGGAGCGATCATAGTAAGATTTGGCCACGAAAATACCCGTGATGCAGTATACCGTGCTCGGTTTATGCTGAAGAAGAAGTCTGGTCCAAAGGTGTTCGTAAACGAAGACCTGACATCGACACGCGCTGCCCTTGCCTTCCAAACAAGGCAGTTGAAGAAGAAAGGAAAAGTGATGGACTGTTGGACTGCAGCTGGAAAGGTCATGGTGAAAGACAATAGTGGACGTGTTATACACATTACCAGCGAGAGTGAACTGGCCACATATGGACACAAGTGTACTATGTCGTACAGTGAATCAGGCAATTTCTTTACATGTTAACAAATGGCTAATCATTTTACGTATGATGTCGAATCGTTTCCATTTACAAATAAAAATTATAAGGATTTTATAGCTTTAAATTATCAAACTAACCCATACAATTATAGCAATGAGCCTAATACACCTTGTACTGTGTTTAACTTTAGTCCATTTAATTACAAAGACTATGGTGTATGTGACTATGAAAAAGACATATATCCAGATAATAATTTGTATAATGATATTTTAATGTCTTGCAAATACTACACCGAACAACAATTAAATTATAATATCCCAATAACTAAAGCAGTGGGTATATCTATTATATACTTTAATGCTTGAAGTCTTAACAAAAACCTTGACAAAATAACAGATTGTATACATGCCCTGACATTTTCATTTTGCAATAACTGAAACGTGGATGGACGAAACAAGTAGTGTCCCAGATAACAGAATACCAGGGTATAATATGTTTAATGCTTTCCGAACTAACAAGAGAGGTGGGGTGTTGCATTGTACGTAAAAAACACTTACGAAATCAAATTGGTAAAACATAAAACAGGTGCAATCGATGGTATCCTTGAGTGTGTTACAATAGAAATTAACCTAAAAAACAAAGCAATATATTGATAAGCTGTGGGACAAACATTGCCAACTTTTTGTGAAAGCATTGAAACAATTGTTAACAATGACTACATAATAAAACGATGCTGGTCTGTGGTGACTAGTATAGATTTACTGCAGCATGAAACACATGATTGTGTGAGACAATTCCTGGACTTAATGTATAGCATTGGATTGTATCCACTAATAACCAAGCCAACCAGAATTAGTCAAAATACTGCAACCCTTATTGATAATATATTTACAACTGATATTGAACAGCACTACACCTGTGGTCTACTCATAAATGATATAAGTGATCACTTACCTATATTTGCAGTGGGAAAATATATAAATAAGAATGAAGCCAAAAAGAAACAATACAAAATGGGTACGCCAGACTAAACGAAGAAAACATCAACTCACTCAACTGTGAACTGAATAAGCTCACATGGGAAACTGTTTTAAATGAAGAAGATGTGAGTAAAGCATATGATACTTTTATTTCAAACTTTACATATATATTTGATAAATGCTGCCCTATGAAAGAGGTCAACATAAATAAAAGCCGACTTGAACCAAAGAAACCATGGCTAACTACAGGACTGGTAAATGCATGCCACAAGAAAAATAATTTATATCGACTATTCCTTAAAGACAGGACAAGGTATGCTGAAAACAGATATAAGGCATATAAAAATAAATTAACAACTATCTTGTGATGTGAAAAAAATAAAATCACTACTGTACTTTGCTGCTAAAGCAAAAAACAATATTGCTGGAACATGGACAATACTCCGAACAATAATGGGTAAAATGCAGAAGGAACATACATATCCTGAAATATTCCATAAAGAGGACAAAGTCATCAAAAGTAAAGAAAATAATGCCAACATGTTTAACAAGTTCTTTACCAGTGTTGGTCCAGACCTAGCCAAACAAATTAACCCTCCTGTTGGTGCATCTGTATTCGATTATCTAAAAATTCGAAATGATAACAATATGTTCTTCACTTCACTTTACTTTATTGTCCTTAAAAAGGATATGCATTTTACAACTCATGATCACATCTAAAATATATGCGATGGTCTCAACAAAATGCAAATGAATTTCCAGATATATCCACTACAAGAACAATTCAACCGGGTGACATCAATATTACTCATTTAGCATTCAACATTCTAATGGCCGCCGGCACAAAACTCCTGCTATAGCGAGATGTTTTACATTTTATACAACGGTATCTCCTTTGAGACGGAAGTACATGGAAGAACGTAGAGAGCGGGTGATCAGACACAGTAGCGACAGCACGAGCTTTCTTCAAAATTGCATGGTCGATTATTTCGGAGAGCTTTGGTGTAGGTAAACCAATGATCTTGGCAGAAACATGTGAGATTTTCAGAAGCCTGTTACGGTTTTTCACAGAAAGAGCAGGGTAGTAACAAATGCTGCAGTAGGTTAAGAGAGGCTCAATTATGCTACGGTAAAGGCGTAGAAGTAGTAGTGGATCAACATAGTTGATGAAAATTAAGTTATTAGGGTAGTGGAAAGCTGCAAAAACAAAAGCTCAATTGATGCAGAAGGGTTGAGTATGAATACTGTTAAACATATAATCTCATCAATCGTTAAGCCACTCACCCATATTTTTAACACATCTTTCAAAACTGGGGTATTCCCAGATAAATTAAAAATTGCTAAAGTAATCCCAGTGTTCAAGTCGGGAATCAACTACAGACCAATTTCACTACTTCCACAATTTTCCAAAATACTAGAAACACTTTTTAACAGTAGGCTAAGTGCATTTATTGGTAAAAATAACATTATTAACCCTAGTCAGTATGGATTCCGTGAAAATATGTTTACGACCTATGCTTTAACTGAGTTAATAAATGAAATAACTTCATCTCTAAATAACAAAATGTATTCTATTGGTGTATTCATTGACTTGAAAAAAGCTTTTGACCCAGTAGATCATGAGTTGCTCTGTGATTTTTTTTATTTCTATGGTATCAGAGGTGTGGCACACAATTGGATAAGCAGTTACTTATCAAACAGATCCCAATTTGTTTGCTACAATGAATTCCACTCAGACCTGTTAACTATATCATGTGGTGTCCCACGGGACTCAATTGTAGGGCCGAAACTGTTTATACTGTATATTAATGATTTATGTAACATATCTAGGCTTGTGAAATATATAGTGTTTGCTGACGACACAAATTTATTTTGTGCAGACAAAAACATCAACCAACTTGTTACAACAGTATCGACAGTTCTTGACAAACTGTGTATATGGTTTGCTGTAAATAAGCTTTCTTTAAATGTTTCGAAAACAAGCTACATGTTATTTGGTAATTTGAATGCACAGTTTGACATAACTATCAATGGTATACGCATTAGCAGAGTGCGTGTGGCGAAATTTCTTGGAATATTAATTGATGAGAAATTTAATTGGAAAGATCATATAGCAAATGTTAAATCAAAGCTCTCTAAGAGTACAGCTATATTATATAAGTGTAGCCATGTAATAGACTCACAGTCTATGCATATCCTGTACAGCTCATTATTCTTACCATGCATTAGTTATTGTTCTGAAATATGGGGAAACACATATCCTTCTAATGTTAATTGCCTTGTTGTACTTCAAAAGAGAGCAATTAGACTTCAGTTTCGGGCAGGTCGTCTTGACCACACAACTCCTCTTTTCTACAGGTCGCACACATAAAAAATCTAGTGAAATTCAAAACAGCTATGTTTATGTAAAAGCATACTACTGCAGGTTACCAGCTAATATACAACAGCATTTTGTGAAAAAAGATATCTCGGTAATAACACGTCTCAAAAATCAATTAGTAAGGCGCTGTGTCACCTTGAATGTTAGAGCCATGTGTCTTCCTATGTATGGCATACGTCTCTGGAATTCCTTGCATGTTGAACTAACTGACATAAAAACAATAAGGTCTTTTAGACAGAGGTACAAGTCAATACTCATAAATGAATATTATATATAATTGCAACTTTCATTGCAACTGATTCAGATGACTAATGTATATGAATTCTAAGTATAATTCCTACTTCCATATGTTTTGAACAAGTGATAGTAATGTGACTAATGAACTAGGGGTTGTATCACTAATTATATTTATGTTGTTCTGTTTATTTTTCTAGTCATGTATTTAGGATGTGTGCAATATTTACATTATAATAATGATTTCTTATATTACGGCTATGACCAAAAATATTGTGTTCGGGGATACATACTACTACAAGTTTTTAACTTCTTGTGTATTCCCTTCAAATAACATCATGTGTATAGCATGGTTGTATAGTCTTAAATTATAATGTCTACTGAATGTTGTTTGAATAAATCATATTGAATTGAATTGAAGTTCCGACTCAGCCCACCCAATATTCAAAATGTGACAGAGCTGAAGAAATGTATACGTGGCTGCGGAGATGGCGCCGCGGTGTAATTGGGTAACGAGTGTCGATGAATCGAGGGAAAGTGTTCGTCCTCTAAACTGTGTAATTACCGAATTATTTCAATCTTGTATTCACTGTGCCCCAATAACCCATGTTGATGAATCGGGTCTTTTCTTTCCAAAAATAATTCAAAGACCGCAAACACCGCCGGTGCAAATGGAGCAGGCCTACGCCATGACTGGCCATTTAATTGCAGATATTAACTCTACCATTTACCGTAAATGATGTGTAGTCGTTTTGTTCAAATAATTGCGAAGACTAATTTAATTTCTGAATTGGAAGGATTTCCATATTAGAGGCCAGTATTCCCATTTATTTTTGAACATGCTAACGTCTTTACATTATACAAGAAAGGCAAATCCACCGGCATACGAATGAAGTAGGCCTATTACAATATACAGCCATAAATACTTCTGCTCTATTTCGTTCGGTCGGCCAGTTCAACAAACGCGGCAATAACCAGCAGTACATCAGATGAAAGCCTGTATATTGTAATAGGCCTACTTCATTCGTATGCCGGTGGATTTGCCTTTCTTGGAAATCCTTCCAATTCAGAAATTAAAGTAGTCTTCGCAATTATTCGAACAAGTTAACGGGGCAGATAATTAAAACATACACTCTCTCAGACCATACTTTCAGACACAATATCATAAAATGGCGATAACAAATGGTTAAGACACCCTTTCTATACATATTTTATACTGACTACTTATACATATATCTCAGCTAGTGAAGAAGCTGGACTACCACTATATAAATTACGAGAGAAAATAGTCTACAGTCAGCTTTGGTTTTTCCTTTCCACAACAGTAAATTCACACCATATATGTTTACATTATTATACGTACACATGTGAAGCAACCGTGCATCTTGCTACCTCTGCAATTTACCCTTTTGGCAAGCACACAGGTGTGATAACCGTGCGTTTCGCTGCTCTGTTTTTGCGCCTTTTTGCAATTGCACAGGTGTGACAACAATTACTCTTTCTGCCGCTGTCTGTTTTTCTCGAAGAGGTGTTCCTTCTGCCATTACGGTCTGGGTTATTTTGAAACGCCGTTACGTTTTTAACTTGACGCAGTTGTTTAATATATATATATATATATATATATTATATATATATATATATATATATATATATATATATATATATATATATATATAATATATTACGTGTTCTGGTTCGAGACTGGGATCACGTAGACACAGCTCGTCCGCCAGTGTTAGTTGCTATATAAAGAGAGGGTCTGCGGGCCTCAACACCGACAGAGCAAGACTCGACATCTGAACGAAGATCTTCTTGATTCAGCATCAGGTAAGTAGATTTGACATTTCATGATAGTATTGCCTAGATTAGACTGTTTCATAAACGACAGGACATCGACAACGGTGTCATTATGTGCCGTGAGGTATCTTTTCTTTCACTTTAGTACGAAGTTATTATGTCAAAAGGTGGACATCGTTAAATGACAATTAGACAATTCTCAATAAATCATGGTAATTTGTCTCTTACAGAGACGCCTTGTAGAGACAATGCGTGCGAGTGTCGTCTTACTTTTCGCCTTCCTGGCGTTGGCGTTTGTAGCAGCTTACGCAGCGGATGAAGTAAGTATCCATGCTAACATTCAGTTTTCTCGCCTCACAAATTGTGTAGTGTGCTCGTATAAAGACGATGAAGACTGTGTTTGATCACTAAAATATTCCCGCTCATAGCTTTTCCGAAAGCGTGTGTTGTTACCGTAAATGGTAATTTACATTTTCTAAATCGATTTACTTTTTCTCTCGAAACATTTGCTTCGTATTCAACAAATATTGTTCAGACGACAAATGGTGTCCCCGGGTCAGAAGGTCATCGTAGATAGGTGCGAGTTGGCACCGGGCCGTGTCGACATCCATTGTTTTCAACAGTGTCGCCATGCATACATCAACAAACTGGATTGTGTTTTATGCTGTTAGCCAACACAATGTGAAAACTCTCAAACTGCTATAAGATTCGTGACGATAGATTTGGTATCTTATCAACAGGAAGAAGCGGGTGAACGAAGTGTATCCGTGAATGAAGACAACGAAGAAAAGTCCGGTGAGTGTTTGTGTATGTGTTTATATGTGTATGTGTATGTGTATGTGTATGTGTATGTGTATGTGTATGTGTATGTGTATGTGTATGTGTATGTGTATGTGTATGTGTATGTGTATGTGTATGTGTATGTGTATGTGTATGTGTATGTGTATGTGTATGTGTATGTGTATGTGTATGTGTATGTGTATGTGTATGTGTATGTGTATGTGTATGTGTATGTGTATGTGTATGTGTATGTGTATGTGTATGTGTATGTGTATGTGTATGTGTATGTGTGTTGTGTGTGTGTGTGTGTGTGTGTGTGTGTGTGTGTGTGTGTATGTGATGTGTATGTGTATGTGATGTGTATGTGTAGTGTGTATGTGTATGTGTATGGTATGTGTATGTGTATGTGTATGTGTATGTGTATCCATGCATACATCGCAAACTGGTATTGTGTTTTATGTGTTGCCAACACAATGTGAAATCTCTCAAACTGCTATAAGATTCGTGACGATAGATTTGGTATCTTATCAACAGGAAGAAGCGGGTGAACGAAGTGTATCCGTGAACGAAGACAACGAAGAAAAGTCCGGTGAGTGTTTGTGTATGTGTTTATATGTGTATGTGTATGTGTATGTGTATGTGTATGTGTATGTGTATGTGTATGTGTATGTGTATGTGTACGTGTACGTGTACGTGTACGTGTACGTGTACGTGTACGTGTACTGTGTACGTGTACGTGTACGTGTACGTGTATGTGTATGCATGCATGTATGTGTGAGTGGGTGTGTGCGCGTGTGGGTGTTTGTGTTTGAGATATTTAGAGAGGTAGAGAGAGAGAGGAGAGAGACATAGAGACAGAGGGGAGAAAGAGAGAGAGACACACACACACAACACAGAGAGAGAGAGAGAGAGAGAGAGAGAGAGAGAGAGAGAGAGAGAGAGAGAGAGAGAGAGAGAGACAGAGAGAGAGAGAGAGACAGAGACGAGCAGAGAAGAGACAGAGACAGAGAGAGAGAGACAGAGAGAGAGAGACGAGACAGAGAGGAGAGACAGACGAGACAGACGAGACAGAGACAGAGACAGAGACAGAGACAGAGACAGAGACAGAGACAGAGACAGAGACAGAGACAGAGACAGAGACAGAGACAGAGACAGAGACAGAGACAGAGAGAGAGACAGAGACAGAGACAGAGACGAGACAGAGACAGAGACAGAGACAGAGACAGAGACAGAGAGAGACAGTGACAGAGAGAGACAGAGAGAGGAGAGAGAGGGACAGAGACAGAGAGAGACAGAGAAGAGAGAGAGACAGAGAGATGAGAGACAGAGAGGAGAGAGAGAGAGAGCAGAGCAGAGACGAGCGAGTGAGACAGAGATGAGAAGAGACGAGAAGAGAGAGAGAGCAGAGATGAGACGAGACAGAGTGAGAAGAGACAGAGACGAGACAGGAAGAGTACAGAGACAGAGACAGAGCACAGACACAGACACAGACACAGACACAGACACAGACACAGACACAGACACAGACACAGACACAGACACAGACACAGACACAGACACAGACACAGACACAGACACACACAAGACACAGATACAGACACAGACACAGACACAGACACAGACACAGACACAGACACAGACACAGACACAGACACAGACACAGACACAGACACAGACACAGACACAGACACAGACACAGACACAGACACAGACACAGACACAGACACAGACACAGACAGACACAGACAAGCACAGCACAGACACAGACACAGACACAGACACAGACACAGACACAGACACATGACACAGACACAGACACAGACACAGACACAGACACAGACACAGACACAGACACAGACACAGACACAGACACAGACACAGACACAGACACAGACACAGACACAGACACAGACAGAAAGACACAGACACAGACACAGACACAGAAAAACACAGACACAGACACAGACAAGACACAGACACAGACACAGACACAGACACAGACACAGACACAGACACAGACACAGACACAGACACAGACACAGACACAGACACAGACACAGACACAGACACAGACACACGACACAGACACAGACACAGACACAGACACAGACACAGACACAGACACAGACACAGACACAGACAGACACAGACACAGACACAGACACAGACACAGACACAGACACAGACACAGACACAGACACAGACACAGACACAGACACAGACACAGACACAGACACAGACACAGACACAGACACAGACACAGAACCCGACACAGACACAGACACAGACACAGACACAGACACAGACACAGACACAGACACAGACAGACACAGACACAGACACAGACACAGACACAGACACAGACACAGACACAGACACAGACACAGACACAGACACAGACACAGACACACACACACGACACACACAGACACAGACACAGACACAGACACAGACACAGACACAGACACAGACACAGACACAGACACAGACACAGACACAGACACAGACACAGAGAGACAGAGACAGAGACAGAGACAGAACAGAGAGACAGACACAGACAAGAAAGACAGAGAGAGAGAGACAGAGACAGAAAGAGACAGAGAGAGACAGAGACAAGACACAGACAAGACACAGACAGAGCACAGAGACAGACACAGACACAGACACAGACAGAGAGACAGACAGAGAGACAGAGACAGACACAGAGACAGACACAGACACAGACAGAGACAGAGACACAGGCACAGACAGAGACACAGACACAGACTATGTGCTCAGACACCATGTGTTGAGACATTGACACAGGGTGACACCATAAACTGCACAGGCTATAGACAGTTTAATGATCACAGAGCTGGACAAAATAGACACATTTTATACAGACTCGACATGGACTGATGACTGTACAGACACAGACACAGACAAACACAGACACAGACACAGATGTTCACCATAATCCAGATTAAGATAACAATTACAGCACGACCAACACAGCCAGACACAACCCACAGACAAGCACAGTTTCTGAAAATATTACTAGCACAGACACAGATGCACGTTCCAACACAGGTATTGACCTTGACATTATGCGACACATATTTGCAGACACGACACAGACACATATAATTAAAATAAGACACAGTTGAAATACAGTTGCATCAGCTTCAGACTTACTTGATAAGACACATTGACACAGACACGACTTTCAGACACAACAGACACAGACACAGACAATTCACATTACACAGACAGACACAGAAAGACAAGAACAGCTTATTGACATAATGCCAGACATATAATAACACAACACTAAAGTAACAATTACAGACAAGGGCATATACAAGAACAATGAATTAACAACAGTGCACCACATATATTTAACAATTTCGAAGCAAATTATAATTCAGAACACCATACAGCAACACATAATAGCAACAAGTTAAGACAAACACAGAACAGAATTTCAAGGACCACAAGATTAAATACACGACACGTGTGTAACAAGAATTAGAAATAAAGAAAGAAATAGACAAGACACAGACACAGACACAGACACAGACACAGACACAGACACAGACACAGACACAGACACAGACACAGACACAGACAGACACAGACACAGACACAGACACAGACACAGACACTGACACAGACACAGACACAGACACAGACACAGACACAGACACAGACACAGACACAGACACAGACACAGACACACACACAGACACAGACACAGACACACACACAGACACATACACAGACACAGAGAGAGATATATAGAAAGAGAGAGAGAGGGAAAAGAGAGAGAGTGAGTGAGTGAGAGATAGAAAGAGAGAGAGAAAAAGAGAGAGTGAGTGAGTGAGAGATAGAAAGAGAGAGAGAGAGAGAGAGGGAGAGATGAGAAGAGAGAAGAGAGAGAGAGGAGAGAGAGAGAGAGAGAGAGAGAGAGAGAGAGAGAGAGAGAGAGAGAGAGAGAGAGAGAGAGAGAGAGAGAGAGAGAGAGAGAGAGAGAGACTGGTGTGTGATATTGCCGAATAGTGTTGAACTGGAATGTACGTTGATGTGCTCGTAGACCTGTGTGTTGGTATTGTAGTGATTGCAAAGGTGTGCTCCATAAATTTGCTTATTCGGCTGTTGAGTTGTTTTAATGTTTATTTATGAGGGTTGGCAAAATATCACATTTTATTCATATCTTCGTTTGGACGTGGTGTGTGTTTGTGTTTATCGTTGTGGGGTCTAGTTAAAATAAAAAAGGGAAATAGTTGATGTTCACCATAATCCACGTATTAATGTATAACAATTACGCAGCGTTTCCTAACATGCCTGGCAACCCACAATTTTAAGTCAGTTTCTGATATATTATATATGCTTATTTGCAGTTGATGATGTTCGTTCCAAGAGAGGTATTGTACCTTTGTGACTATTTATGTGTGTACCATATTTTGCATACACGTGTACGCATATAATTATAATTAAAATATGCTCTACGGTTGTGTAAATATTCATGTTGCATCATGCTTCAGTAGTTTCTTATCTTGGATGAGGAAACATTTCACAAATCCTTTCAGATTCACAACGTGAATCTTTTATTTATTCACAACATATTTTCTTCATTTTTAAGTGGCATTTGAATAGTTGAATAGTAATAGCTTTATAGCTTTATTGTTACATAATGCCATGGACATATAATAATCAGCAACACTAAAGTAATAATTAATTACATGTCTAAGGACATTATACAATGTAACAATTGGAATTAAGCAACAGTGCTTATTTTCCTTATTCATATATTTTAACAATTTCGAAGCAAATTATAATTCGTGAACACCTATACAGCAACATCATAATAGTGCAACTAGTTAATTAAAATAGTGAAATAGTGAATTTCAAGTGTACCACAAGATTAAATACATCGATGCACGTGTGTAACAAGTAAGGTTATGTTTAAATAAAGGTTTAATGTAATTATAGAAAAGCAACGTATAATAACAGTACATTCAGAACAGAAGTAACAGATTACTGATTTTTCAGAAGCAGATATTTGACCCTTGTTTTAAAGATCTGTAAAGTGGCACAATATTGAAGACAGTTGTCTAAGATAAGGGTGTTCCATGTTTTTGGTCCGACATATGCCAAAGATAATTGTCTGCACTTTGTTCTGCAGAACGGTATTTTATATGCGAATTTCTGCCTTGTGCTATATTTATGTGTCATGGGTGACAATACAAATACATCATTAAATAAGGTAGGTAACATAGCCTTATTATGCTTATACATTAATATGCAGCACATATATTTGTTTATCTGATAGATATGCATTATCTGCAATGTTGAAAATAAAGGCTCTGTGTGGTCAAAAAATCCTACATGACTAATTATGCGCACAATTTGTTTTTGCAATATATATGTTTTATCTAAATATACATTCGGGGCCCTTCCCCAAATAGTATTACAGTAAATAATATACGGGTAGATAAGCATATAATATAGATTTAGCAATAATCTTTTTTTCTAATTTGTTCTTCACCTTTTTCATAATGCCAATATTCTTAGATATTTTACTACATATATATTTAATGTGAGCACTCCAGTTCAATGTGTTATTTATAATTAAACCCAAAAATGTTATCTTGTTTACAGTGTCAATTTTTATGTCGTCTACATAAATGTCATTTTTCCTCTCTCTTATACTTTTCTTATTACTGAAGGTTATTGTATGAGTTTTTTTAATATTTAGAGAAAGTTTATTGATTTTGAGCCATATGGACAGTCTTTTTATCTCAGAGTTCATAGCAATTTCCATTTCATGTATATTGTTACCTTGTATAAAGATACTTGTGTCATCAGCAAACATAATTGTAAGCATTTTATCAGATAAAGTAGTTAGATCATTTATATAAATAAGAAAGAGTAAAGGTCCCAAAATTGAACCTTGTGGAACTCCACATGTTATGTTGCTAAGGGTGGATGTTGTTTCTTTTAATTTTACTCGTTGTTGTCTATTAGTTAAGTAATTTTGTATCCACTGAAGTATGTTTCCTCTAATTCCATAATGAGCTAATTTTCCCATTAAAATCCTATGATTAACAGTATCAAACGCTTTCGCAAAATCAAGAAATACACCAATTACATGTTCTTTGTTATCAGTTGCCTTACTAATATTATCAATTAGCACTGAAATAGCCATTTCAATGGAATAACCTTTCCTAAATCCAAATTGGAGATTAGACAAGATTTTATGTGCAGTTATATAATTCATTAATCTAGTATACATTAATCTTTCAAGAACCTTTGAAAACACAGGCAAAATAGAAATCGGCCTGTAGTTGCCAATTGATGTCGTATCACCAGCTTTAAAAACTGGAATTACTTCAGCTATTTTTAGTTGATCTGGAACACATCCTTGATCAAATGATAAATTTACAATGTGACATAGTGGGTCAAGTAAGTTGGAGAAGGCCTGCTTAAGAATGAAAGGTGTTATTCCATCCCATCCAGGACTAGAATTTTTTTATTATTAATGATTCCTCTTATCTCATCGGATGTGGCTGGCAGTAGAAACATTGAATTTCTATACACTCCTTTAAGATATTGATTAGGACTCCCTTGTACAAATGGTATCTCCTCAGCCAACTGTGGACCTATATTCGTAAAATATTCATTAAATTTATCTGCTATGTGTTGCTTATTTTTTGTTAATTTGTCTTCAATTAGCAATTAGTTGTAACTACTTCTTTCTTTCCAATAATACCCTTTAATATTTTCCATGTGTTTTTAAGTTACCCTTGTGCTTTTTCTGCTATGTTAACAAGGCAATTTAGTTTATTTCTATATTGTTTGTAATTTATTTCGTTGAATACAGCCGGTTTATTTAAGTAATACTTATACAATTTGTTTTTGGTTCTAATGGAATGTCTAAATCCCATAGTAATCCATGGTTTATGCTTTTTTGCCCTGATAGTTTTTTTAATAAGTGGAAATGATTTATTGTATACAAATAAAATTTCATTAAGGAACTTAGAATAACTTTCTTGAGGATTTTTGGAGGCATAAATTTCATCCCATGTTATCTGATCAATACTTTCTTTGAATGTAGTAGTAGCTTGTTCATTATATATTCTAGTTTCTATTACTGTGTCTACCTTCGTGTCATTAATTTGTTTAGTAAGTAAAAATATTGGTAAGTGGTCATAAATATCTGTATAAATAATTCCATGTGTCTGATAATTTGTACCAAGTATATCATTGCTATATATATATATTGTCTATTACCGTAGCCGTAGTGGTCGTTATTCTAGTAGGTTTATTGATAAGGGGTATAAACGAATGTTGAAACATTGCATCTATGTAGTCTTGTGTTTCTGTGTGGCTACCATAATTGGTTAAATTGATGTTGAAATCGCCCATTATATAACACTGTTTATTTTCAACCTTAAGGTAATCTATGATATTCATAACATGCTCAGTGAATGTGGTAATGTTTGTGCTAGGTGGCCGATATACAATACCAACAATTATCTTCTTATTTTGTGTCATAGTCCTAGCATTCACTTCAATAAACACACATTCCAGATATTCAGTAATGATACTCATTTCTGATAATACAGTATACTCAAGTGAACTATGGACATATAATGACACACCCCCTCCTTTCTTAGAAGAAGTTCTAGTAACATGAATAGTTGTATACTCCGGTATTTCATACAAGTCAACATTATCGCTGTGTAACCAGGTTTCGCTTAAACCAATAATTGTGAGTTTGTTATCAATCAACGATAAGAAATCACACAGCTTGCCAATATTCTTCGGTAAGCTTCTAATGTTTAAATGCATGAGTGAAAATTCGTTCTCACTGAGATTATTTCTTTTTCTAATTTCATTAATGTCATCCTCAAGATAATATTTAGTATTTGAAAAGTTAAATAAATTACAGTCTGGGTCTATGTTCCGCATCGCAGCATTACAATTTTCGTAATCACGTACATCGCCTGCATATGTCATAGTCGTTTCAAGTAACTGGCTCATGGTAGTTACATGTTTCATATACATACAAGCGAATACGATACACAATGATGCAGGTACGATTACACATCACATTGCCAAGTAGTTTTATAACATACAATGATGCACTGTAGTTGTTAAGTTTAGGTGATTTTGCTAGAATAATCAAACTAATAATGAAC
The DNA here is from genome assembly GCA_025642075.2 of Ridgeia piscesae. Taxonomy (NCBI): domain Eukaryota; kingdom Metazoa; phylum Annelida; class Polychaeta; order Sabellida; family Siboglinidae; genus Ridgeia; species Ridgeia piscesae. The sequence continues at coordinate 24,801 of JAODUO010002236.1, forward strand.
AAATAAACAATAACATAATTCACGAACCATGTGTAGATCATGAAGGTGCCAATGGGTATGGCACTGGTGTAGTCCCTATCAACACAGCTTTGATCCCTAGCCAACTGATCTATAGTTCATTCAGGCCTTCCTTACAAGTGATTGTTTTGATTCTGCCGTTAGAGTCCTTGGTGACGATTCTCCCATCATAGGACCAGCAG
>JAODUO010002236.1:30000-38215 GCA_025642075.2 Ridgeia piscesae
ATGCTTCGTTAGACTTCGGGACACAATATGATGAAGTTATTTTCAAGACAAGGTGGTTCGCTTGAGCGCATAATTTGCATCAGTGGATATTATAATCTAGTATGACGTCACGGGTCCAAGTGGTATTTGAAACCATAGGCGCACGTCACAGTTTCTTATTGTACTTTTCATTGTGGTGTTTTGTTTATTTCGTGTACTTCCTTTTCTATTTGTTTAAGTAATACAATGTTTCGAGGCTAAGCCTATTCACAGACTGTCAGCGTTTTCATATCAGTTCATTCAATGTGTGGCTGTAAGACCGACCTTTGTCACGATGCTTTTTTTTAATTTAATAAGTCGCAGCAATTTGCGTCGATACACGTGGCTGACACCGTCACTTGGGTCTAGGTAATACCCGTGACATATTTGGCAATGTGTGTATTCTGTTGTGTGACATCAATCCGATGTGATCCAGTTGTTTCTTCCTCTTCAGTATACGCCATCATTTAGCATATATATTTAAACTAAAACAACTGGAGTGTACGTATGGCTTTGTCGCTGCAATCTGTCTTATCAATCGTACTCACAAGCATGTAAGAACAATATTTTGGGAGTGTACATAATTTGATATTCATTTATGACGATGTGTGAAATTTAAACTTAGAACGTATTAGAACAATTAAAATTTGTATAGTTGCACAATTCGTTTTCGTTGAATTGTTGATACAATTTGTTCACCGCCGACATCACCCGTATTCAGAACTCACATGCATTACCATACATAAGTTATTTTGTTGATAATGTTGATTGCATGTTGTTGGGCTTTGTTGGTGAAATAGGCAAATGAGCACATCATGATTGCAGTGTGAATAAACATATTCGAGCGATTCCAAATTAATGGCTGTGTCGTGTGTGTCATATCGTGCTGAGAGTAAATATCACATTCATAGTGCTGCGATATTCTGCGTCATTTTAACCATAGTCGTCAGTTATCACTCGCAGTGGGCTTAATGGTAACATTTGGTTTGAAATTAATACACGTGGGAGATGTAAAATTGAGGCTTCAACAATTCTACTTTCATGAAGTAAAAATCGCGTAGACACTGCTAGGATGTAGCAAGTAGTGTGAATTTTCCTATGGGACAAATGTTTTGATTGTGAAAATATATGTTCTCGTTTATTCACTGACCGGTACGTAACGTGTGCATATCGGATAAATAAATAAAAACGTCGTCTACTAGAACTGTAAATATAAAATTCACAACACTTCCATTTAGGCGGAATATTTTTTATTATCACTGGTTCACTGACCACGTCAATGTCATACAATATGTCAAGACAGTTCACCGTGTTACAAGAGATGTTATAGGAAATAATTACGTGTACAGTTTACATGTTTCCATTCTGTGTTTGCAAGATCACTGAAAACTATTACCAATTTAAGGATCGAATGCAGAAATATCTCCCTCGAATGGAGAACAGTACTTCTATCATGAGAGGTAATTACAGGTAGTCAGTTACTGTCAGGTGATAACATTAGCATACGCCGCCTTGCATTCGTTGAATGGCACTGTGGCGACCCTTGGCGGACAGGCATCAAACCACTTTCGCTACCTGGCGAGTGCAGTCTCTATCGTTTGGACCAGAGCCATATCTTTCCGTATCGGCACTTGCCGTAGGCACCCGAGTGGGATTCCAGAAGACCATACTGCCAATTACGTCTGACCCATCCCCAAACTTCGAAGCCTTTACTACCATAGGCCTTGCATCCCCACCAATACCATCTGACCGAGCCGAGACCGTAGTACCAGCAGTCACACACAGGACATCTCCTTGAATACTTCCTCTAGTGCAGCCGATATTTGACAAAATATGGTCGAATTGTGCGTTTTATGATACAAGCATGAAATTTGGCACACGCATAGAGTACACAATTACACAAATATCTGGATATAGGGCCATCTCAGATTTTGCCCTGGAAGGGGTTGGCAGCCATTTTAAAGATGGCCGCCAAAAACCAATTTCCTCTATCTAAAGACTTTTGCAACGTAGACTAGATGTTTTGGAACCAAAACATACAACTTCTGGGTCAGTGATTTCAAATATGTTACATTTGACCTTCTACGACATTCAAATCCGCCATTTGTAAAGATGGCGGCCGCCAACACTAATGTTCCCATATCTCATGAACTACGTTACTTGGAGCGGTAATGTTGTTGTCACAGGAAACGTATGTGGACAGCCGATGTGAATGATTTGAATATTTTTGCATTTGACCTTCATCGACCTTCGTACCACCATTTTATAAAATGACGGCCGTTGGAACGACAACGTCTCGCCTTAAATTGTCGCCTATTAGTTTAAATAATTATGCACATATTAATATTATGTTTTTTCGATCGGTAGGCGGTTTAGCAGCTGATCATGTGGTTGCGAGGATGTCACATGACCAAAAAGAAAGGAAACCGCGCTTCGTTTTTGAATATGTGTTATGTTAGATGATATAAATGCGGAATGTACAAATCATAGAACATGTAGGTATCTTTTTAATGTAATGCAGGTAATCCGTAGAGTTATGACATCCTTCTACACCCTATTTTCACAAGAAGAGCGTAATTGCCATAATATCTGAATGGCTAAGGTATATAAAATGGTCGATCAGCCTGGAACATCCAATGTATTATGTCTGACGACAAACTGGAACAAATGCGTTCTGTGTCAGGAGGACACACCGGAGGTGCTTCGCTGTCCTGCTTCTTCAAAACGTGACGCAGAGGGGGTTGGTTACAAGACTATCGCTGACAATATTAAGGGTTTCGACAAGGTTGGTTGTTTGCCTAAGACAATCAATCTATCAAGGTTAGATACAACCTTCCGACAGCACCAAGCCAAATGTCATGGCTCTTGTCGATTACAATTCAACAAGACAAAACAGAGCAGAGAAGAGGAAATCTCGCATTGAGGACAATACAGCTGCTTCCAAGAAGTTCACCCGTCAGTCTACAGACGAAGCACCTCCTTCCACCAAAACATGTTTCTTCTGCGGCATGCCTCCAGTTAGAGAGACTTTACGCAATGCATCAAGAAAACAACACACGTGTTCTCTGGTATTGCGATTGACCATGCTCATGAACAGAATAATGCCTCTGTGAAGGGTGATAGTGGGGGTGTGGGTCTGACTGAGAACCCTGCAGCACTGCGGCGTTGGATGGTGACTGGCCCTGAAATGGCACGTCTGATTGGAGAATTTGAGGTTTCAACCATGAAGAAAAAGAAAACAGATTTCCGGCATCACGAGCAGACGAAACATGCACAGATGACATTCGGACGAGATATTACGTCATTAACTGCTGTAATAGAAGAGATGGGAAATCCATTCGCTGAGAACAGCAATGATTTGCTTGTACTGGATAGCAGAGACCTTGCCGATCCAGCTGTGATTGACACGTTGCGTCAGATCAAATCTCTCGGACAAGAGCAGTATGACACCTACGTCAACGAGCGCCTTGTCAACCAAACAAAGCCCATTACAGATCCAATCAAGATAAATAACCTACTACTGTTCAGCCGGCCACCAGTGCGAGAGAAATCAAGAGCACAACTACAGCGGTCATCACTCAATAATGGCTGTTCTCTGTTCTCCAGGTTGTACATAGCGTCGCAAATACGGAGTGGTGATCTCGGTCAGTTCTTTCAACATGAAAATCAAGCGTATCCACCTGCTTTATCACAAATGGGGAAACTGCGGACAGGAACAAAGTCTGATCTGGTCGGCTGCTTGGAACATCTCGTTCCTACACAAGACCTTTCCCCCACTCCTGTCGTACAAGTCATCCTGCTTGATGGGGCTGCAATCGTTAACACGCTTTGACCGGGTTTTGCAAAGACATTTTCCGATTACGCGACCCAAGTGTTCCTGCCGTACATCATATCGCAATCAGTCCCGAGACGTGTCAGGCCTTGCTCCATGCACCCATGAAGAAGAGGACACACGAATCCTACTCCACATGGATGATGCTGTGAAACAAGGGTATAACAAGGTATCCATTCAAACAGTTGACACGGACGTGGTTGTTCTTGCAGTGGCATCAGCTCAGCGCCTCAACATCACCGAACTGTGGATTGCCTTTGGTGCTGGAAATAACTTTCGATATTTACCGGCCCACGAGATGGCCGACGCACTGGGTCCTGATTGTTGTGTTGCTTTGCCAATGTTTCATGCCTTCACTGGTTGTGACACGGTGTCATGTTTTGGAGGCAGGGGCAAACGCACTGCATGGGACATGTTGAATGCCTATGACGAAATCACACCAGCTTTATGTGCCTTGGCTGCTACCCCGGTGACCGTAGACAATTGGCTGAGTCCACTGGAACGATTTGTAGTCCATCTGTACGACCGTACTAGCAGCCAGGAATTTCTCAATGGAGCGAGGAAGCAGCTGTTCACACAGAAAGGTAGAGCTATTGACGGTCTTCCTCCGACACAAGCAGTATTTCTCCAGCACACAAAGCGGGCTGCTTACCAAGCCGGCCACTGTTGGGTACAGACGATGATCGCGACTCCGGAGCTTCCATCTCCAAGTGAATGGGGGTGGAACAGGAATGAAAATGGCGGTTGGAAAATATATTGGACAACTCTTCCTGAAGCGACACAAGCTTGTCGAGAACTACTGCGCTGTGGTTGCAAGAAGGGATGCATGGGACTATGCAAGTGCCTCAAGGCAGGACTTCAATGCACTGCTCTTTGCTACTGTGGTGGACTGTGTGCTCGTAGCTAATGTGCGACACAGTAAACATTAGGACGTCTAGTAATTAGTAACTGTTACACTTTCCATAGGACATTTTGGTCATGGACAATGTGTATACACTTATCGTGTTACATACACACATGTGTTACAGGAATGCTGACCTGTCACAGACGACATAGTAAGTTTCTGCTGTTGAATGTTTCAAAATAAAATAAACAATGAGTTAAAACTGTGAGGCGTTTCGGAGTTAACGTAAACTTTTCTAAACATCAAGAGAGGGAACGACTTCTGATACTCCTCTCATGAATATAGGCTAGCTAGTAAATAGCGTTTGTTGATGGCCATTATAGAAAATAACCGCCATTTATAGTCGCCATCTTGAAAAAAGACGATACGAATGTCCGATAGGATCAAAAGTAGCATATTTAAAATAGCAGCACGAAAAATCTTAACTATAAAGACAATGTTTTCTCTAGGTGGTTTAGTTCTCAAGATGTGAAGAAGTTTGGTTTTGAAAGGCGCCATCTTTAAAAATGGCGGATATTAGTATTGGAGAAGGTCATATGTAACATTATTTGAAATCGTTACTTTGAAAAAGTTACATTTTGACAAAAATATGGCGGTTCTGACTGAAACATTGTAAATGTGTATACAAAATTCGTTTTAGCGGACGTCATTTTTATAAAAATGACGGATATGAAGGTCGGCCAAGGTCAAATACAAAATATTTTAATACAGTGGAATCGGCGGTCTAGTTACCTTCATTTTGACCATAACATTAGCTTTCTAGGTCGCGTAGGTCATGAGATATATGGTTATTAGTCTTGGCGGCCGCCATCTTTAAAAATGGCTGATGTTAATGTCGGAGAAGGTCAAATGTAATACATGTGAAATGGCTGACCCCAAACATCTAGGTTTCAATACCAAAAGGACTGATTTACTTGACGCAGTTACTAAGATATGAGAAAATAGGTTTACGGCGGCCATCTTAGAAAATGGCCACCAATGCCTTTCCGGGCGAAATTGGAGATGGCCCTATATCCAAATATTTTTGTATTTATGTGTTCTACGTTTGTGCCAAATTTCACACTTGTATCATAAAACGCACAATTCATTCACATATCGGCTGGACTACTCGGACGTGCAACAGTTTTGTATGTCCTCACTTTGCAGACTTGTGGCGGGTGTGGCGCGGGGCATCTGCGTGCTGCAACAAATGTAAGCTTCCACTTGAAACAGGTGGTTTACGATATCATGTGCTCTGCATTGAAACATGCATACATTCAAATGCCACTTAAAAATGAAGAAAATATGTTGTGAATAAATAAAAGATTCACATTGTGAATCTGAAAGGATTTGTGAAATGTTTCCTCATCCAAGATAAGAAACTACTGAAGCATAATGCAACATGAATATTTACACAACCGTAGAGCATATTTTAATTATAATTATATGCGTACACGTGTATGCAAAATATGGTACCACATAAATAGTCACAAAGGTACAATACCTCTTTTGGAACGAGCATCATCAATCAGCATATATATATATATATATATATATATATATATATATATATATATATATATATATATATATATATATATATATATATAATATATCAGAAACTGACTTAAAATTGTGGGTTGCCAGGCATGTTAGGAAACGCTGCGTAATTGTTATACATTAATACGTGGATTATGGTGAACAACAACTATTTCCCTTTTTTATTTTAACTAGACCCCACAACGATAAACACAAACACACACCACGTCCAAACGAAGATATGTATAAAATGTGATATTTTGCCAACCCTCATAAATAAACATTAAAACAACTCAACAGCCGAATAAGCAATATTTAGAAGCATACCCTCTCTCTCTCTCTCTCTCTCTCTCTCTCTCTCTCTCTCTCTCTCCTCTCTCTCTCTCTCTATCTCTCTCTCTCTCTCTGTCTCTCTCTTTCTCTCTCTCTCTCTCTCTCTCTCTCTCTCTCTCTCTTTCTATATATCTCTCTCTTTCTATCTCTCACTCACCCACTCACTCTCTCTCTCTTTCTCTCTCTCTTTCTATATATCTATCTCTCACTCTCTCTCACTCTCTCTATCTCCCTGTGTCCCTGTGTCCCTGTCTCCCTGTCTACCCGTCTCCCCGTCTCCCTGTCTACCCGTCTCCCCGTCTCCCCGTCTCCCTGTCTCTCTGTCTCTCTCTCTTTCTCTCTCTCTCTCTTTCTATATATATATATATCTCTCTTTCTACCTCTCTTTCTATCTTTCTCTCTCTCTCTTTCTATCTCTCACTCTCTTTCCTTCTCACCCACTCACTCACTCACTCACTCACGCACTCACTCACTCACTCACTCACTCACTCACTCACTCACTCACTCACTCACTCACTCACTCACTCACTCACTCACTCACTCACTCACTCACTCACTCACGCACTCACTCACTCACCCACTCACCCACTCACCCACTCACCCACTCACTCACTCACTCACTCACTCACTCACTCACTCACTCACTCACTCACTCACTCACTCACTCACTCTCTCACTCACTCACTCTGTCTCTGTCTCCGTCTCCGTCTCCGTCTCGTCTCCGTCTCCGTCTCCGTCTCCGTCTCCGTCTCCGTCTCCGTCTCCGTCTCCGTCTCCGTCTCCGTCTCCGTCTCCGTCTCCGTCTCCGTCTCCGTCTCCGTCTCGTCTCCGTCTCCGTCTCCGTCTCCGTCTCCGTCTCCGTCTCCGTCTCCGTCTCCGTCTCCGTCTCTCGTCTCCGTCTCCGTCTCTGTCTCCGTCTCTGTCTCCGTCTCCGTCTCCGTCTCCGTCTCCGTCTCCGTCTCTCTGTCTCCGTCTCGTCTCTCTGTTCGTCTCTGTCTCCGTCTCCTGTCTCCGTCTCGTCTCCGTTCTGCCGTCTCCGTCTGTTCTCTGTTCTGTTCTGTTCTCTGTCTCTGTCTCCGTCTCCGTCTCCTCTTCCGTCTCCGTCTCCGTCTCCGTCTCCTGTCTCCGTCTCCGTCTCCGTCTCCGTCTCCGTCTCCGTCTCCGTCTCCTGTCTCGTTCTCTGTCGTCTCGTCTCCGTCTGCTGTCTCTCGTCTCCGTCTCTGTCTCTCGTCTCTCGTCTCGTCTCCGTCTCTGTCTCCGTCTCCGTCTCCGTCTCCGTCTCCGTCTCCGTCTCTTTCTCTCCTCTCTCTCTCCTCTCTCTCTCTCGTCTCCCTCTCCTCTCCGTCTCTTCTCCTCTCTCTTCTCTCTCACTCTAATCTCTCAAATCTCACTCTCACTCTCTTTCTCTCTCCTCTCTCTCTCTCTCTCTCTCTCTCTCTCTCCCTCTCCCTCCATCTCTATGTCTCTCTCCTCTCTCTCTACACATATCAAACACAAACACCCACACGCGCACACACCCACTCACACATACACATGCAACACATACACATGCATGCATACACATACACATAAAAACACATACACAAAACAAAACAACACATACACAAAAC
>JAODUO010002237.1:0-15000 GCA_025642075.2 Ridgeia piscesae
CCAACCCGCATGGCAATGGTGGTTGTTCCAGAGTCTCTGGCGTATACGGCCGAAAGATGCACCAGCCTTGGCCTGCCTCCTCTGTATGTCGTCGTCAATGCACCCATTACTTGATATCGCGCCACTGAGCTTGATCTTCGACGATGTTGGCACACAACAAGTCATTATTATTATTAGTATTAGTATTAGTATTAGTATTAGTATTAGTATTAGTATTAGTATTAGTATTAGTATTAGTATTAGTATTAGTATTATTATTATTATTATTATTATTATTATTATTATTATTATTATTATTAGTATTAGTATTAGTATTAGTATTAGTATTAGTATTATTATTAGTATTAGTATTAGTATTAGTATTAGTATTAGTATTAGTATTAGTATTAGTATTAGTATTAGTATTAGTATTAGTATTAGTATTAGTATTATTATTATTATTATTATTATTATTATTATTATTATTATTATTATTAGTATTATTATTAGTATTATTATTAGTATTAGTATTATTATTATTATTATTATTATTATTATTATTATTATTATTATTATTATTATTATTATTATTACTATTACTATTACTATTACTATTACTATTACTATTACTATTACTATTACTATTACTATTACTATTAATATTAATATTAATATTAATATTAATATTAATATTATTATTATTATTATTATTATTATTATTATTATTATTATTACTATTACTATTACTATTACTATTACTATTACTATTACTATTACTATTACTATTACTATTACTATTATTATTATTATTATTATTATTATTATTACTATTACTATTATATTACTATTACTATTACTATTACTATTACTATTACTATTACTATTACTTTACTATTCTATTACTATTACTATTACTATTATTATTTTTATTTTGGATGTATGTCAATTCCAGAACAGCGTTCAGCTTGTTTCCATCGACTATGATATCCTCCTCTCGGGTTCTTGTAGAATTTGGTTAGTACAGCACCTGTTAATTTTCAGGCCGAACTTCGCTCTGAAGTGAGCAACGTTGAATAGGGTTCTTTCCGGAATTCTTTGACCAGTTGGACCCAATCTCTTTCATATGAAGCAGCCATGCTACCAATTCATCATCAGCAAACACACAGCTAACACGGTGTGGAGTTTGATGCCTGGAACCTCCATGATATAAAACGTGTCCCTATCTGTCAGAAGGTCCAGACACATTTTCATTCAGCTGAATTCATGATGACACTGATCTGATGCATAAACATGCTTACTGATGCTAAATACGTCAACACATATTTAACATCATGCATGTTTATATATATATATATATATATATATATATATATATATATATATATATATATAAAATATATATATATATATATACGTGTGTGTATTACTAGCTGTATTACAATAAAACAACAAAGACAACATCCATAAAGAGCAAAAGTTGTAAGTCTTAGCATTTAAACAATCACGTTCACGTTTATGTCCATTATAATAGCAAATTACTCTACCAAAGTTACGTTACGGTGAGGTCAACTACTGGTGTAACACGTATGGTTTTACAAGAACATGTAAAGGTGATTACAATTAAAAGCTTGACTGCATAATATATTTGGATGATGTAATCAAAGTTATATTAATGTTCCATACTCTGTTATGTAAAATGCAACAAGAAAAACACAAAATGTCATGTTTACCTTTGTGTTCTTGTTCCATCGATCCCATCTCTTTGATCAAATCTCGCTCTGCAACAATATTATTTTGTATATAATCCGTTTTTTATATGTGTATCTTCTTTTAAACACTGGACTAAGCCTTAACCGATCATTAACGTAAAGTGATATTGTTCGTATAAAATACCATGTTTTAATGTCACTATATATATTTCAATAGTATTTATAATGTGTTATTAATGATAATAATATACAAATATGTTCCTGTATACCACGAGCGGCTACCGCACTGTATGACACGTGATCATGTTCAGACAATGATAATAATAGTTTATTTCATGCAAAACGATGCAAAGTATATTTGTTAAAAATAAATTAAAATAATATATAATTTAAGATATTAAACATAAGTATAATGTAGACAATATAAAATCTGTATCTATAAACCTAACTTAAATAATTTAAGACATTAAAACATATTTTGTGTGATTATTTGACTAAACTTACTAAAATAATATAACAAATTTTAAAACATTAAAATAAATATATAGAAACAAAATACCTCAAGGCATGACAATATTTTTACTTTGCACATAATTCATACATATATACGTATACACCCATAATATATATATATATATATATATATATATATATGTAATATTATATTATATACGTATACATACATACATATATACATACACATATACATGCATACAACATACATATATACATACATACACACATACACACATACATATATCCATACCAACATGCACCTAAGTTTACTAAGAGTCACTGTGAGTTATTTTAATTAAGCATTCTCCAGTTAATGAACAGTTCTTGGTCCTGTTGGTTTTCTGGGTAAAGAATATAGAGTCTGACGTTGTGTATTAGTTGTTGTAGCCCATGCTTTGCGAAGTAGTTCATGCAGTTTGTGCTGCGGCTGTTTTGTGTGAAGAAATGTTCACATAACTGCGCACGTTTTTCTTTCAGTGTAGTCACAAGGAAACTGGCGATCCACTTCGTTAAAATATTCGGGAGACGTGTTATGATTGGTTAGGTCAAACGCCTTAGATAAGTCCAGCAGTAGTACCAATGTTGAATGTTGAATGTTTTAAATATATATATATATATATATATATATATATATATATATATGCTAATCAGCGAATAATGCTTAGCCAAAATTATGTATTACACGTAGCGGTAGTAAAACAAGGTTATTCCGAATTATATCAAAGAAAACTACATTGATTAATGTTGTTCACCGCTGAGCTTGCCAATAAGTGTTCTTGCTATATATCAACCGACACCTTTATTCTACTTCGACAATACTATGAATTAAGTATTTTGGAGTTCAGCAATTTTGTGTTATGATTAATAATGTACCAACGTTTGTACGTATCAGAATAGCATTGTATATTCATTAGTAAGCCCGTCATCAAACAAACAACTTGCCATCGAGTAAATAAATCCTTATGTAATATTTCTCATTTTCAATGGTATAGAGATTGGTATACCTTTGTCAGATTGACCGACTGCATTCCGTTGTTTTGCTTCTGAAACACATGGTATATGCAGAATAAAGAGTGATTTGTTAAAAAAAACCGTATGCAGTGCAATGTGTCTTAGCGGAATAATTAGTAACATTGTGGTTGATGCATGTGCACTTTATATAAGACAGGCTACTAGAAAAAAGCGTTGAAAGTGTACAACTGAGATGGTATATATGCAAAGTGAAACATGCATAGTACATGTATACACGTTTGGAACAACCACGACTTTGAATAATGTAACATTACAATACAAAATATTGCAAAACTCAATCGTTTGCAAGTAAACCAAATTATTGTTAATTACGAAATCGGATGGCGTACTACATCATCATCCGGCAGCTAATGGTCATACGTATTCTTTGGAGCATATCGCAGAAGCCGATATTGCGGTATTGTCTAGCCCAACTGTCCATATTCTCCATATTCAAACACTCACGCCAAGCAGGCCACAACCAAGTTCAAACATATACAGAATATTAAATACGACGAAAGCAATGATCTTCAGCATGTGCGTGATGCATGTTAGGCTGCCGTCATAGACCGACAACTCTTGCAACTCAATAATTAAGCGGCATTGTACTTTCCAGTAATCCGCCATTTTATGCGTGACCTTGTTTGACCTTGTCATCAATCTTTTCAGGATACAGAACAATGTTGTACACTATCTTGGGGATTCCAACGATATATCTTCTTGTAACATAAAATAGCTACTTAGCCATTTTAATATCGAGACGTTTTCACAAGCGTCCAATTTCTAAAATTGAACCTTTTACGGTTACCATGTTTGAATTCGGATTAACGCTTACTGCACCATCTGGCAACTCTACGAGAGGTGGAACTGTGACGCGGAGATACACTGCTTTCCCGTTATATATTAATTGGGTATGTAGTCAATTAAATCGGCCTGTGCTACCGCTCGCCTATGTGTTTCAGCTACGATATTTTTGACAACTTGTACGGAAAAGATATTAAAACAATTAAAACAACAATAGTTGATTTATTTGAAACGCACCATTTAGAAATGCAACGACAATGTTGCATGTACAGGTGGTGCTATTTGGCTTTGAATATATACGCGAATTATGTTTCACTACAATTTATTTCCATTCCTTAACAGTGTATTACCTGGCTGATCAGCAGCACCGGCTCCAGCTCCGACTGAGGTACGTCTGTAGTGCGAAAGATCATGAGCATCAAACAACATATGCACGGCATTCCGAACACATGCATTTAATCCATATATATATATATATATATATAGTGTGTGTGTGTGTGTGTGTGTGTGTGTGTGTGTGTGTGTGTGTGTGTGTGTGTGTGTGTGTGTTGTGTGTGTGTGTGTGTGTGTGTGTGTGTGTGTGTGTGTGTGTGTGTGTGTGTGTGTGTGTGTGTGTGTGTGTGTGTGTGTGTGTGTGTGTGTGTGTGTGTGTGTGTGTGTGTGTGTGTGTGTGTGTGTGTGTGTGTGTGTGTGTGTGTGTGTGTGTGTGTGTGTGTGTGTGTGTGTGACTGTGTGAGACTGTGTGAGACTGTGTTTAGTATAGTACATATGCAATTGTCAAATAAACTAGCTACATATTTTAAATATATATTAGTTGATTGTTTGTCGCTCCCGCATGCCAGCGTGTTCCTGGGCTTAGAGATTCATGCCCCATTTCACTGAGCGTCTGTGTACACAATTATGTGACCACATACAACACGTAAGATAACCATGCTAGTTAGCAGGTGATCGGTAGCATTACCTGTGTAAGTTACCGCCAGTAGTTCCTTCATGCCACACGTAGCTATCAGGCGGCCAATGCAACCAGGAAAGAGTATTTCCAAGTGAACATTATCGGGTTTGAAGACAAGTTTACGTAAATCAGTTGACTGCGGTTCACTCGAAACGATCAATATAGATTAATACCACAGATGTTGATCTAATATTAAGATTTAAATAATATTCAATCGCTTTGCTTCGGAACAAATGGATATGAGCATATACTAAATACATGTAAAATTACTAGGAATCTGGTATCAATATTAATCATCGGCATGAAAGTAGTGGTTGATAATTATGTGAGCAATGCATGCAAGATATAACTCCAGCACACATATTCGGTCATAGGGGCCACGAGGAATCGACAGCAAAAACATACATTTCTAAAACGGCCGCAGTATCAATCAATTTGTTTTATTATTTACCCCGACGTATCCGTATGTAGATACAGGGTTGATTATATGAATGTCGATGAAGATCAAAACTGATGCAACATATCATAACATATAAAATCCAGGATTTGATACGTTGTGATATTTGTATGACGGCATGAAATAAGGGTTCAGTGCGTTGAAATCTGACCTTCACGTAATTGATTAATACAATTAAATACATTTCAAAAATGTCTTTTTTTCTAATATTTTCATTCAATGCCTTTGCAAAGCAGTGGTTGGTAACATTGAATAACACTCTAAAAGAAAATGCATAACATAGCCAAGTAATTCGTGCACTTATCCAATGTGCTACAGTAAACATACATAGAATGTCATTCTAAATAAACTGCTCTCCTTAAAGTGCACAATGATATTACACTTAACATTAAAGCAATAATACCAACACTCAACTTGCTTGATTTATATATATATATATATATATATATATATATATATATATATATATACATATACAAAATATATATATATATATATATATATATATATATATATAAATAAATAAAAATATATATATATATATATATATATATATATATATATATATATATATATATATATATATATATATATATATTTCGGGATATCGGGCACCGCTATGACATAGTTTTCATCGTACCTGACTGAGTTCAAGCTGTAAAGATAAAGCAATATGTGACGTCGATGGGCTATCTGCCGAACACTTTTTGCGTATCTGTCTTTTGTCCCTTTTCTATAAAGAGTTGTCTCTCACCGCCACCTACCTGCTACCTTTATAAAAACTGTTATAATACCATTAGTAAAACACAAGTCTGGAGTCACGAGCAATACAAATAACAATAGAACTATAGAGCGTGTTGCTTCAAAACGTTGTGGCATTATTATGCTGGAAATGTTGACACCGTATCTGAATACTACTGACAAGGATTTAAGAAGAGACACTCTACTGGTCATTGTATATTTGTGTTACAAAATATTATTGAGTACTACATAAGGAACACTAGCCCGGTGTATTACCATGTTCTAGGTGTTTCAAAAGCATTTGACAGATTCAATAAGTGGACACCTTTTACACAAATTGATCAATCGAGGTGTGCCTGTTCTACTTATCCATATCCTGTTATTCCGGTACATAACTCAAACGTTTGGTATCAAATGAGGTCCTACTACCTAGGTGTAATGGTATACAATGATCTGAAAGATGATGAAGCTATTTTGAGATATTTGCATAACGTTTATGCCCCGTCTAATATCATTTCTCCACTGTTCCAACAATTTAAACTACATATGTTTCATGCATATTGTAATACAACTTATTTTCCCTAGTATGGGTACATTTTAACAAGGGCATTCATTTCAAAGCTAAATCTGCCTCCATCAATATGAATAGACGGATTTGGAAATGCCACAGATGGGACAGTGCGAGTTGCATGTTTGCTAGTAATGCTATCAATTCGTTTGAATAGTTTTGGTTTTACAAAAGGTATCTCCACCGTGTATAGCTACTTGATATACGCTATGTACAATTGCATAGACATATTAAATGGTTAAATGTGGAGTAGCTGGGCGAAATTCCTGTACACTATATATCACTGAGATCGATATCATATATTGGAAATATATTTAACAATTGTTTTATAACTTATACAGCTTACTGATTTATTTATGTATACATAGCAATTGTATCAATTGTGTAATCAGTTGTACTGCTTTTATATATTATGCTTTTACATTATGAAACCTATAGCGTATTTAATATAAACACATATTTGTCATATGTTGACTTTTAAAGACCATTTATGTATATGTACCAATTATGTATTTTTACCTAAAATAAATGTATTCACATTCGTATTCGTATTCGTAAATAAATATGTTTAATTAATACATCATGCTTCAAAACATTCATCCCACCTTACCTCAAATAGACCATTCAATCTACCTTAGCGAAAGTGAATAACGTCCTAATGAAATATGTTTAAGTACTGCCTGGTATAATACACCTGTATCATATTTGACTGCATTTTGTAAAGTCTTAGTTTTAGTTTGCTCTAAAACCGTTGTCCAATTAGTGACACTTACTGATTTGCTGCCTCGTTTTCAGCCTTCAGACGTAGGATTTCCTCTGAAATATAGTACACACTGTATAAAAGACGTAGATGATTATCACATTTGTATGATTATTGCAGAAAGGTTTACTGTTTAGCGATTTGTAGCTATGTGCGCAGAATGAGAATAATACAGGAGTGATGCACATGAATGGATTCGTATACGTATACTATCATACATGTAGTGGGCGGTATTCTCCCTAGTAGAACCATCTCTGCGTAATGGAATTAATACTATCGATACTTGACTGATGTGACAGAATCCAATCACCGGACAGGTGCCGGAAGAAAATATTAACATTACTATATGCGTATGATGCGCTACATGATAGGAAAGAAGAATAAAATGTGCCTCCTATTTATAAAGGTAACTTTTTGTTTTCGGCCATGTGGCGAAAGTTAAAAAGGGAAATATGAGAAAACTAGGACAAGGAATTTATTTCCGAGGAAGGTAACGTTCAGGTCAAAAAGCCGAAACAGACATATATCATATATTCATTTCGTCATCATCATTATACAGCCATGGTATCCCTTGGTTAGGCTGCTTCCACAAGGGGGCTATATTGCGCTATCCTCTGCCAGATGGTTCCCTTCCAGTAGTCATCTAGTTCGTTTCTGCACCGCTTCGTCGGCTTGATCTATGCATGGGTGGTGAGTGCCCATGTTTCCGCGCCGTATGTCTTTGTAAGAAGATCGCATGCGTTGAAGACTTGTCTCCTCAAGCATGCTCCAATGTTACCCTTGAATATGTCGCGGTGCTTGGCGAATACTGTCCGTCCGGCCGTGAGTCTTCTTTGAATCATATCCTTATTTTGTTTTTATTTATGGTGCTTTGTCTCTGGTGCTGTATCTCTGTATGTAGCTTTCAATGTTCTCGATCTGAACGTTGTTGATACATATTGGTGTGTCATTTTCAATCATCTCCTTTGTGCTCGACTTAATAATCTTCATACATTGATTCTTGTAGCATTTGTTGTAGTTCATGTGGTGTATTAGTGCATAAGAGTATGTCATTGGCGACACGAAGATGACTAATACATTCGCCGTCTATTTTCAGGCCTCTGGGTTCCCAAGTCTATCGTCGTAATAAGCTTTCGAGTGGTGCCGTAAACACCTTGGTCGAGATGATATATCCCTGTCGTACTCATCTCCTGTTGATTTCTTAGCATAGGTGGACTGTCATCGAGTGTACAGGCGTTCGATGTACACATCTTCTATCCCGTGTTCTTGAAACGAGATCAGTATTGCTTTATTTTGCACTGAGCCGAAAACTTTCTCCTAGAACACGATTGCGATGCACAGTGGGATATTATATTCTCTGCACTCATGTTCTCGATATGAATGTTGTTGATATCTATTGATGTGTCATTTTCCTTCATCACCATTGTCTTCGACTTGTTCATCTTCATACACTGATTTTTACTTTCATCAGCTATTATTGTAGCATTTCTTGTAGTTCGTGTGGTGTATTAGTGCATATGAGTATGTCATTGGCGAAACGAAGATGACTAATACATTCGCCGTCTATTGGCAGGCCTCAGTTTTCCCAAGTATATCGTCGCAATAACCTTTCGAGTGCTGCCGTAAACAGCTTGGTCGATATGGTATATCCCTGTCGTACGCATCTCCTAGTGTTGATCGTGTTGCATTCGTTGCGTAGTTGGACTGTTCTCCAATGTAGATTTCCCTCAGGCGTTCGATGTACACATCTTCTATCCCATGTCCTTGAAATGAGATCAGTACTGCTTTTTTGGTTAAGACGTGGATGTGGTATATCGTTAAGAATCTGCTACTGAATCCAGCATGCTCTCGTGGCTGTTTTTTGCCTACTGCTCACTTTGACCAATCATACACAAGAGAAAAGGAAGTATTAGTGTACTCATGTCGCCAAGCAGTGATTCCGGCAATCCCATCAATCATCGTGAAATGAAGAATGGAAACACAGACAGGATTGTCGGTTGGCATGCTTCAACCAGTAGAACCATTCACCACTATGATGAACAGTGTCATTTTAGATAAGACTGATGGAGACGTACGACACATAAATGTGCTAGATGTGATAGAAGCTGCAGAGAAGGCACAAATAGTGACGTACCAGTCGATGTAGATGTCACGGATCTTTCCGAAGAACATAACAAGAGGGTGCAAGTACTGTGTCTGTATTTCCGTTATGTTTTGCCTCTCGGACAATGGAGTTAGGCAAAGGAGTATGAGTGAAACTGAAGATTCGACTGACATATGAAACACCATTTCAGGATAGGCGGCACTTACAAGTTCAAATAGATGAAAGCGATAAAGGCAAAACTGCATTCAGAGTGGGAAACCTCGGGTTCTACGAATTCAATCAAATGCCATTTTGTTCTACGAACTATCATGTCGTGTTGCAAAGGCTTATGGAACAACCTCTGGCTGACTTGGTAAATGTCTTGGTCTACTTTGATGATGTCATACTTGATTCAAGAACATTTGAAACTCAGCTAGAACATTTGCGGGTGTGTTTGCCAGCGTACCAGCAGTTGGCCTGAAATTGAAACCTGCAAAGTGTCACTTCTTACAACAGCGTGTGGAGTATTTAGATCATGTCATCTTGGAAACAGGGATTAAAGCTGTTCCACACAAAATTGAGAGTGTGATGTCATGGCGTTTGCCTACAACTACGCATGGGCTTCGATAGGTTATTATGTTATTCGACGACTACCGTCGCTTTGTGAAGGATTATGCTCATATATGCAAACCCTTACACCATCTGTTAAAATGACAGGAGAATACGACATATGTGATTACGAAGATAAAGATTGTTGCGATTACACGAGCAGTTGATGCATTTAATATGCTGAAGGAACAACTGACAAAACTACCCATCTTGGGATATACTGACTACACTCGTCCAATTAAGATACACGTGGATGCATCAGAACATGGCCTTGAAACCGTACTTACCAGGAACAGCAAGGCCAGCAATGATGCTCAACTAACCTGCTCACAAACCTGAATTTCCTGCACTAAAATGGGCAATAACCCAGAAATACCAGGACTACCTGTACGGACACAAATGTCTGGTTATGACAGATAACAACCCGCTGGCTTATGCACTGATTTCAGCTAAACTGGCTGCACCAAGTCACTGATGGCTAGCATAATTAACACGTTTTTAGTTGTTCAGCATCAAGTACCAATCGGAAATAAATAATGTTGCTGCTGATACTCTCTATATAATGTCCACAAGGCCTGCAAACGGAGGACATTTACATGTACCTATAGTACAGGCTGAGTGCAAGACAACAGTCAGGGAAGAAGACGATGGGATATATGCATCATAAAATGATCTCCGACAGACGAGATACAGGATGAACCGTGAAAATAGATGTTCGTGTGTTGATACGAAATGTTGGTCGGACTGCAACAAACAGGCAAACCGGTGGGGAAAAGATGGACACGTAGTGAAGGAGCAGCCGGAGAGGGAGATTCCTGTGTTCGCGGTGTAACAAGAAGGAGTGTTTGGAAACAAGGGAACACTGCATCGGATCATGTTGCTACCAGTAAACGTCCTTCAACTACCAGTGAATTAGAAGGAATCGGTGCCAATAATTCGACCAAGTCTTGCAGAGGATGCTAGGACAGATATACGCAGTTGTGTGTCTGTGCGCGACACTGGGAGAAAGGGAGGCGAAGTAACACTAACCGAGAATAAATCAGATGACGGCGACTTTGTTATAATGAGGAATGTTGTGCCACACATTTGATATCGCAAATGGTTATGTGGGCGCGGGTTCTATTATCTGCATGTGTGCACGTCACTTAATAACACATATAATTTGATCAATAGCGCATTAAATAAAGATACACTTGTTTCAAATCCGAAGACAAACACTTAATATACCTTCCATTCTCTCATTGGTTTCTGCCGCTTGTTGCTTGCATTTGGCCAATTCCTTCTCCAATGTGTCACGTTCCACTGGAATGTGTGTCATTGTCACAGGTACATCTCTGGTCATCATATGATAATATGAAGATTAATATTTGCGGCATTGATACCGTATTTTGACAATTAACGGTGTGTGGGTGTATGTGTGGGTTTGGGTTTGGGTGTGGGTGTGGTATGGGTGTAGGTGTGGGTGTGGGTGGAAGTGGGGATGTGTGGGTGTGTGTCTGGTGTGTGTGTATGTGGGTGTGTGTTTGGGTGTGGGTGTTGTTGATGGTGTGGCTGTGGGTGTGATGTGGTGTGATTGTAACTGTAGGGTTGGGTGTATGTTTGAGTGTTATGGGTAGAGTGTGTCCCATTTTAACGAAAATAGTCGGATGTTTTAGTCATATATTATTTACTATTATGTATTTTATAAAGAGTTTTTATGATTTGATGTAGTTTGCTAATTAGAACAGTCACAGAAGCATTGTCATGCTGCCGCATGTCTACATTCGTCTGTTCCCCACCGGAGAGGGAGATTCCTGTGTTCGCGGTGTAACAAGAAGGAGTGTTTGGAAACAAGGGAACACTGCATCGGATCATGTTGCTACCAGTAAACGTCCTTCCACTACCAGTGAATTAGAAGTAATCGGTGCCAATAATTCGACCAAGTCTTGCAGAGGATGCTAGGACAGAGATACGCAGTTGTGTGTCTGTGCGCGACACTGGGAGAAAGGGAGGCGAAGTAACACTAACCGAGAATAAATCAGATGACGGCGACTTTGTTGTAATGAGGAATGTTGTGCCACACATTTGATATCGCAAATGATTATGTGGGCGCGGGTTCTATTATCTGCATGTGTGCACGTCACTTAATAACACATATAATTTAATCAATAGCGCATTAAATAAAGATACACTTGTTTCAAATCCGAAGACAAACACTTAATATACCTTCCATTCTCTCATTGGTTTCTGCCGCTTGTTGCTTCCATTTGGCCAATTCCTTCTCCAATGTGTCACGTTCCGCTGGAATGTGTGTCATTGTCACAGTTACATCTGGTCATCATATGATAATATGAAGATTAATATTTGCGGCATTGATACCGTACTTTGACAATTAAAGGTGTGGGGGGTATGTGTGGGTTTGGGTGTGGGTGTGTGTGGTGTGTGTGTGTATGTGGATGGGTGTTTGGGTGTGGGTGTGGGTGATGATGTGGCTGTGGGTGTGATGTGGTGTGATTGTAACTGTAGGGTTGGGTGAATGTTTGAGTGTTATGGGTAGAGTGTGTCCCATTTTAACGAAAATAGTCGGATGTTTTAGTCATATATTATTTACTATTATGTATTTTATAAAGAGTTTATATGATTTGATGTAGTTTGCTAATTAGAACAGTCACATAAGCATTGTCATGCTGCCGGATGTCTACACTGGTCTGTTCCCCACCGGAGAGGGAGATTCCTGTGTTCGCGGTGTAACAAGAAGGAGTGTTTGGAAACAAGGGAACACTGCATCGGATCATGTTGCTACCAGTAAACGTCCTTCCACTACCAGTGAATTAGAAGGAATCGGTGCCAATAATTCGACCAAGACTTGCAGAGGATGCTAGGACAGAGATACGCAGTTGTGTGTCTGTGCGCGACACTGGGAGAAAGGGAGGCGAAGTAACACTAACCGAGAATAAATCAGATGACGGCGACTTTGTTGTAATGAGGAATGTTGTGCCACACATTTGATATCGCAAATGATTATGTGGGCGCGGGTTCTATTATCTGCATGTGTGCACGTCACTTAATAACACATATAATTTGATCAATAGCGCATTAAATAAAGAGACACTTGTTTCAAATCCGAAGACAAACACTTAATATACCTTCCATTCTCTCATTGGTTTCTGCCACTTGTTGCTCCCATTTGGCCAATTCCTTCTCCAATGTGTCACGTTCCGCTGGAATGTGTGTCATTGTCACAGTTACATCTGGTCATCATATGATAATATGAAGATTAATATTTGCGGCATTGATACCGTACTTTGACAATTAAAGATGTGTGGGTGTATGTGTGTGTGTTTGGGTGTGGGTGTGGTGTGGGTGTGTGTGTATGTGGGTGTGTGTTTGGGTGTGGGTTTGGGTGATGGTGTGGCTGTGGGTGTGACGGGGTGTGATTGTAACTGTAGGGTTGGGTGTATGTTTGAGTGTTATGGGTAGAGTGTGTCTCATTTTAACGAAAATAGTGGGATGTTTTAGTCATATATTATTTACTATTATGTATTTAATAAAGAGTTTATATGATTTGATGTAGTTTGCTAATTAGAACAGTCACAGAAGCATTGTCATGCTGCCGGATGTCTACACTCGTCTGTTCCCCACCGGAGAGGGAGATTCCTGTGTTCGCGGTGTAACAAGAAGGAGTGTTTGGAAACAAGGGAACACTGCATCGGATCATGTTGCTACCAGTAAACGTCCTTCCACTACCAGTGAATTAGAAGGAATCGGTGCCAATAATTCGACCAAGACTTGCAGAGGATGCTAGGACAGAGATACGCAGTTGTGTGTCTGTGCGCGACACTGGGAGAAAGGGAGGCGAAGTAACACTATCCGAGAATAAATCAGATGACGGCGACTTTGTTGTAATGAGGAATGTTGTGCCACACATTTGATATCGCAAATGGTTATGTGGGCGCGGGTTCTATTATCTGCATGTGTGCACGTCACTTAATAACACATATAATTTGATCAATAGCGCATTAAATAAAGATACACTTGTTTCAAATCCGAAGACAAACACTTAATATACCTTCCATTCTCTCCTTGGTTTCTGCCGCTTGTTGCTTCCATTTGGCCAATTCCTTCTCCAATGTGTCACGTTCCGCTGGAATGTGTGTCATTGTCACAGTTACATCTGGTCATTATGTGATAATATGAAGATTAATATTTGCGGCATTGTTACCGTATTTTGACAATTAACGGTGTGTGGGTGTATGTGTGGGTTTGGGTGTGGGTGTGGGTGTGGGTGTGGGTGTGGGTGTGGGTGTGGGTGTGGGTGTGGGTGTGGGTGTGGGTGTGGGTGTGGGTGTGGGTGTGGGTGTGGGTGTGGGTGTGGGTGTGGGTGTGGGTGTGGGTGTGGGTGTGGGTGTGGGTGTGGGTGTGGGTGTGGGTGTGGGTGTGGTGTGGGTGTGGGTGTGGGTGTGGGTGTGGGTGTGGGTGTGGGTGTGGGTGTGGGTGTGGTGTGGGTGGAAGTGTGTGTGTGTGTGTGTGTGTGTGTGTGTGTGTGTGTGTGTGTGTGTGTGTGTGTGTGTGTGGTGTGTGTGTATGTGGGTGTGTGTTTGGGTGTGGGTGTGGGTGTGGGTGTGGGTGTGGGTGTGGGTGTGGGTGTGGGTGTGGGTGTGGGTGTGGGTGTGGGTGTGGGTGTGGGTGTGGGTGTGGGTGTGGGTGTGGGTGTGGGTGTGGGTGTGGGTGTGGGTGTGGGTGTGGGTGTGGGTGTGGGTGGAAGTGTGTGTGTGTGTGTGTGTGTGTGTGTGTGTGGGGTGTGTGTGTGTGTGTGTGTGTGTGGTGTGTGT
>JAODUO010002237.1:22500-32500 GCA_025642075.2 Ridgeia piscesae
AGACCAATCGAGAATGTGCAGTTGCGCGCTGATGCGTGCAATGGTCCGTAAGCATGTAAATACGTCGTATCTGTTTGAAAGTGTTTTAATGGGTGCAAGGTATGCGTGTGCGCGTGCGCGTGCGCGTGCGCGTGCGCGTGCGCGTGCGCGTGCGCGTGCGCGTGCGCGTGCGCGTGTGCGTGTGCGTGTGCGTGTGCGTGTGCGTGTGCGTGTGCGTGTGCGTGCGTGCGTGTGCGCGTGCGGTGCGCGTGCGTGCGCGTGCGCGTGCGCGTGCGCGTGCGCGTGCGCGTGCGCGTGCGCGTGCGCGTGCGCGTGCGCGTGTGCGAGTGCGAGTGCGAGTGCGAGTGCGAGTGCGTGTGGCGGTGCGGGTGCGCGTGCGCGTGCGCGTGTGCGAGTGCGAGTGCGAGTGCGAGTGCGAGTGCGTGTAAATGTGTATGTGTGTTGGTGCGTGTGTCTGTGTGAATGTGTATGAGTTTGTGTTTGTGTGTGTGTGTGTGTGTGTGTGTGTGTGTGTGTGTGTGTGTGTGTGTGTGTGTGTGTGTGGTGTGTGTATGTGTGAATGACTGTATGTGTATATTTAAGCGCCTGAGTCTATAAGTGGGGAAAATCTTACATATACAGTACATACGTACATGGAAAATCAGCTTTCATGTAATCATACGGTAATCACGACATTATTTCTAGGCATCACCTTTAAAATTATTTTTATGTTCTCGATTCTGAACAATAAGGGACACATAATAAATATGAAATTGACACTTACTATCATTTTTCTTCGGTAATGCTGACATAAACACAACCATGTTTGGTCGAATAAACATATTCAGGACGAATACAAGTAATTCGAGAAATAAAGACGTTCAATAGTAAGTTAAAAACCACCTGCTTTCATAAACACATTATTCAGCTAGTAAATGAAGATCCGCCCGTGACAGAATTGAGCAAGGGTTGGCAAGGTAATGAGTGCCGCTCGATCATCAAGATCAAAGCTACAAACGAAGCAGTTGTTTTGTAATTGCGTACTCCTGGTGCAAGGCGGAACTACGTAACAGAAGCATTTTCTTAATGACAGAAAGTGAGACTAGACCAAATTGTACATTGGAGTATGTAAACACTTGAACCAAAAGACAACGATATGTCCTTGGGCCAAATTTGATTTGGCCCAATATATTTATACATTTTATTAAAAGTGTTGGTGAAGACGAAGCATTTTCAAAGAAATCAAAACAATCGACTTGATTTCCTGATATGTAGAACTCTCGGAAATCGCAGACGACTATCAATGAAGGAAAATCAGAAGTTTGTTGTCATGTGCTGAGTACCAGAATGAACGAATCATAGACGAGTACCAAAGAAAGATAGGCAGAAGTTTGTTGTCATGTGCTGAGTACGAGAATGAACGAATTGCAGACGAGTACCAAAGAAAGAAAGGCAGAAGTGTGTTGTCATGCACAGCGCAACAGTATGGACGAATCGCAGACGAGTATCAATGAAAGATAGGCAGAACTTGGTCGTCATGCGGTGCGCAACAGTATGGACGAATATTGAAAGACTACGAAACCCTGTGGACCAGTTAGATAGCTGCAAAATATAAGCTCATGCAAAACTGACATATTTGGTGGTACATAAAAAAACAGCAAACATAGAAACACTGAATTATATAGGAATATGCGAATCGAAACATATGTAGTACTCTCGGAATTCGCAGAAGAATAGCAAGGAATGACAGACCGACGTTGGCTGTCCTTCGCTGCAGAACAGTTTGGACAAACTTAGAAAGAGTATGAATCTCCGAATCAAATGCGTGGGCCCGTTAGATCGCAGACACTATAATAGCGCGATACATGCAAAACTGATAGAGTTGTGGGTCGACCAAGAAATCAACAAACTTAGAAACACTGATGTTGAGAGAAATATACGAATCGAAACGTTTACTCAGCGTCAAGGTATTAGTGATCCATGACATCTAGAGGCAGTGAGCATAGATTAAGGACTATATTATCGCACATAATATAATTAGACAGCGCGGTTCATTCACGTCTCTACCCCTCAAACTGCAAAAGCAAGCGGGATAGATGCGAAGGATGCAATTTGGATATTTCTCTATGGCATACATATCCTACATAAGTTGATTTTTGAGTGTACACATACATAACGTCACACTCTATCAACGATGACACAGTATTTGTCTCCTCCAGAGACATGATGCAGAAACTTGCGGTGACTCACGGGCCACTGTGTTGCAACTATTTTGTGAAAAAGGTATAGTTGACACCTCAGCCAGCACATTATGAAGGCCAACATGACAGTGTCTTGATACTGGCTGATGACTGGCAGTTGAAGAATATTGAGGGGTTCTCTATAAAATATGATTACACCTTCTTACAGCTGTTCATTTGGTCTATCGAAATACCGATGAGTAAAACCTCGAGATAAGTATTCAAAGTAAATTAAAATGTTAATGCACATTTAAAAGTAGTTTATATGATCCAGGGATCCCTGAAATAAGACATGAGAGATATATATCGCACAGGCATCCCCATATGTATTAATTCATAGAGGTTATGATATATTAGTCTGTGTTAGTCAATGTGTTTAAAACAGATGTGCATTTATATAAAAAACTCATATCGTGGTATTGATATTCCTAACAAAACTAAACTAATAATACGTAGTGGTGTCAATAATGTAAATATATTTTGGTTTTCTAACATCAAATAATAATACAATTACTAGCAAATTATAATGTTTGTGATGTACTAGTTACATACAAAAACAACACTTTTTTTAACGATATTCACAGAAAATAATAACACTTCTTTAGTAAAACGTAAATAGAAAATACCTGATGTAAACACATATTGCTATTGTATAAATTATGCCAAGCCATAATAACATTGTAACAAAATAGAGGGATGATGTACATGTACTACTGTCATTACATTATTTATCCATCAAGTGTCACACATTTGATATCGCAAATGGTTATGTGGGCGCGGTTTCTATTAACTGCATTGGTGCACGTCACTTAATAAATATATACTTTGATCAATAGCGCATTAAATAAAGAGACACTTGTTTCAAATCCGAAGACAAACACTTAATATACCTTCCATTCCCTCCTTGGTTTCTGCCGCTTGTTGCTTCCATTTGGCCAATTCCTTCTCCAATGTGTCACGTTCCGCTGGAATGTGTGTCATTGTCATAGTTACATCTGATCAACATATGATAATATGAATATTAATATTTGCGGCATTGATAAAGTACTTTGAAAATTAAGGGCTACATTTTACAATACAATGCTTTGGTTGACAGTTGCCATGTTTCTCGGTATATCCGACCATTCGCGCGAAAACATTTAAGGAAAAGGCAGTGCTTTTCTAAAAGTGAAACTACGTATGTGGAAATTAAATATAATATTCAGCTAAAATTAACTGGTAGAACTCCTTTCATTAGCTGAATTTCAACAAGATATGTTATTAGCCTTTTAATATTAATATATAAGGATACAATAACGTAAGCGTAATGCAACGCATAATACTACAGTACAAACTAAGTAAATGCCGTTGTTGAATAAAGTGCACTTGATATGTGATATTTGAAATATAAGCATGATTATTGCACCAACGCTCATTTATATAGCAACACAGATAGCCACCTCTCTGCTTCCCAGATGCTAAAGTTCTGCCAGCCCTTATGGCAACAGCAAAACATTCCACATACAGGTTGCCGTAGTGACAACAATAGTTTGCTCGCGTATCGCAGGTATGTTTCACCGTTGTTTTGGTCATTCTGGTCACCAAACCCATTGCTGAACAAGGTGCCCAGTACAGTCCAAATTATGAAATATATTACAATGTTCAAGCACACACACACACACACACACACACACACACACACACACACACACACACACACACACACACACACACACACACACACACACACACACACACACACACACACACACACACACACACACACACACACACACACACACACACACACACACACACACACACACACACACACACACACACACACACACAACACACACACACACACACACACACACAGCATACACACACACACAACATACACACACACAAACACACACACACGCATATATATATATATATATATATATATATATATATATATATACTTTCGGTATACATAACACTATATGTATTGTCGGCATAAAATTGACAGCGACATTTTACAATGCTACGCTTTGATTGAAATTAGTCTTTCGCAATATGATAACATATATGAACACTACAGTGTTGTCTAAATTGAAACCACATATCACTTTATAATGATGACCTTTTAGGCAGGATATGTGATTCTTTGCTAAAATATATATTTAAAATTGGGCACGATTCTCTGGAATACACCCGAGAGTCATTCAACATATTATGTTTCTAGCTTTGAATATTAATATATAAGGATCCAAAAACGTAAGCATAATGCAAAGCATAATGCTACAGTACACTAAACAGTTGTGTGCAACATGTTGGAATTGTTTGAATGGTCAATGTTTTGCTTAGTGTTGTTCTGCTTATATTGCGTTTTTATCTTTTTTATTCTTCTTAATGCTTATATGTGCTGGGTGATGATTGCCAATCGAAAATCAAGATGTACCACATGAAATAATTGCCATCGGGAAACAAATCCTTTACTACTGCATATATTTATACTGCTGATACCACTTATATTAAATGCCACGATAACAAACAGTTATTGTATTTGTGGTGTTCACTCAAAGGTTATATATACATAGACGTTATTTCTCTTGTTTAGGTTTGATTTGAAATAATGACTGTTTCATAGACAGAGCACTTACGAATGTGTGCATCATTACTTCAAGAGTACGGGTGTCGGCAGAGTAATGTTTCATTTGGTTGGTTCTAAATCACTGTAGCAAAATTAAATAAATTTTGGTTCGAACACGGATACAAATTAATATCTGAATTTTAAATAGGCGCAACTCCACAATTTTTCGATTTTCAGTTTTTGCATGAATTGTAGTCTTCACGTAGCAGTGCATATGAATACGTTATGAACATACCCAATTTCACTGTTTAAGTCGCACGAGGAACGGCATACATAATGTGGTGAATTCTAAAAGGGTCCAACTCCAGGAATTGGGCCCTTTTATAATTAACGTGTGGATAACCTCTAGAGGGCAGCACCAGTTCTCACATATACTATGGCTGGCAACTGAATAAAGTTGTAAGCTGTCTGTCACATTACATACGTGGCAGTATCCCCAATACACTGAGAACACTCTACGTGTTCACAGATGGTTGCAGAGGATAAAACCACAATCACACCATGGTGAACTACTTTCAGACATTGGTACTGAATGATAGATTCGACAAGGTTGTGCATCATCTTCCTGCCAAGGGACACAGTTATTTGCCATGTGATCATGACTTTGGCGTAATTGAGAAATGACAAAGAAGAAGGGAGGCTGTGGAGTTATATTCCGGATGGGAGGACATGATTATAGAAAGGTTTGATGTCACATCCATGACAGGCAAAGACATGTTCAAACTTAAGAATCATTTTTCAATATTTCTATGTTGCGCAATAGGCCATCAAAGGTGAATTATGTACAGGCGCTTTCACAATACATTTCTCCTGTTGCACGGCAATTTATTGCGCTACTACCGGCTACAAATGAACGAGATGCAAATACCCACTGGGAATCAGATTACGATGACTAACGTTGCACGTGGCATGCTCGGTGCAGTCTCTCTAGTTACACAGTTGGCGGTCAAAGAAGCCAAGGTGAAATGCGTAAAGACCGTATCGCAGCACTTTTCTCGTGCTGGACAGCAATTTAATATAGTTGGATATATATATATATATATATATATATATATATATATATATATATATATATATATATATATATTATTTTTAAACTAAACATTTTCTGGTGGTTGCAGGTATATTTCGGGGTTCAAAAATCACCAATTGAGAATGTGCATTTGTGCGCTGATGCATGCAATGGTCCGTAAGCATGTAAATACGTCGTATCTGTTTGAAAGTGTTTTAATGGGTGCAAGGTTTTGTGTCGTGTGCGTGTGCGTGTGCGTGTGCGTGTGCGTGTGCGTGTGCGTGAGCGTGTGCGTGTGCGTGTGCGTGTGCGTGTGCGTGTGCGGGGTGGGTGTGCGTGTGCGTGTGCGTGTGCGTGTGGTGTGCGTGTGCGTGTGCGTGTGCGTGTGCGTGTGCGTGTGCGTGTGCGTGTGCGTGTGCGTGTGCGTGTGCGTGTGCGTGTGCGTGTGCGTGTGCGTGTGCGTGTGCGTGTGCGTGTGCGTGTGCGTGTGCGTGTGCGTGTGCGTGTGCGTGTGCGTGTGCGTGTGCGTGTGCGTGTGCGTGTGCGTGTGCGTGTGCGTGTGCGTGTGCGTGTGCGTGTGCGTGTGCGTGTGCGTGTGCGTGTGCGTGTGCGTGTGCGTGTGCGTGTGCGTGTGCGTGTGCGTGTCCGTGTGCGTGTGCGTGTGCGTGTGTGCGTGTGCGTGTGCGTGTGCGTGTGCGTGTGCGTGTGCGTGTGCGTGTGCGTGTGCGTGTGCGTGTGCGTGTGCGTGTGCGTGTGCGTGTGCGTGTGCGTGTGCGTGTTTGCGTGTGCGTGTGCGTGTGCGTGTGCGTGTGCGTGTGCGTGTGCGTGTGCGTGTGTGTCTGAATGACTGTATGTGTATATTTAAGCGCCTGAGTCTATAAGTGGGAAAAATCTTACATATACAGTACATACGTACATGGACAATCAGCTTTCATGTAATCATACGGTAATCACGACATTATTTCTAGGCATCACCTTTTAAATTATTTTTTTGTTCTCGATTCTGAACAATAAGTGACACATAATAAATATGAAATTGACACTTACTATCATTTTTCTTCGGTAATGCTGACATAAACAAAACCATGTTTGGTCGAATAAACATATTAAGGACGAATACAAATAATTCGAAAAATAAAGACGTTCAATAGTAAGTTATAAACCACGTGCTTTCATAATCACATTATTCAGCTAGTAAATGAAGATCCGCCCGTGACAGAATTGAGCAAGGGTTGGCAAGGTAATGAGTGCCGCTCGATCATCAAGATCAAAGCTACAAACGAAGCAGTTGTTTTGTAATTGCGTACTCCTGGTGCAAGGCGGAACTACGTAACAGAAGCATTTTCTTAATGACAGAAAGTGAGACTAGACCAAATTGTACATTGGAGTATGTAAACACTTGAACAAAAAGACAACGATATGTCCTTGGGCCAACTTTGATTTGGCCCAATATATTTATACATTTTATTAAAAGTGTTGGTGAAGACAAAGCATTTTCAAAGAAATCAAAACAATCGACTTGATCTCCTGATATGTAGAACTCTCGGAAATCGCAGACGACTATCAATGAAGGAAAATCAGAAGTTTGTTGTCAGGTGCTGAGTACCAGAATGAACGAATCATAGACGAGTACCAAAGAAAGAAAGGCAGAAGTGTGTTGTCATGCACTGCGCAACAGTATGGACGAGTCGCTGACCAGTATCAATGAAAGATAGGCAGAACTTGATCGTCATGCGGTGCGCAACTGTATGGACGAATATTGAAAGACTACGAAACCCTGTGGACCAGTTAGATCGCTGCAAAATATGAGATCATGCAAAACTGACAGATTCGTTGGTCCAAAAAAACAGCAAACATAGAAACACTGAATTATATAGAAATATGCGAATCAAAACATATGTAGTACTCTCGGAATTCGCAGAAGAATAGCAAGGAATGACAGACCGACGTTGGCTGTCCTTCGCTGCAGAACAGTTTGGACAAATTTAGAAAGAGTATGAATCTCCGAATCAAATGTGTGGGCCCGTTAGACCGCAGACACTATAATAGCGCGATACATGCAAAACTGATAGAGTTGTGGGTCGACCAAGAAATCAACAAACATAGAAACACTGATTTTGAGAGAAATATACGAATCGAAACGTTTACTCAGCGTCAAGGTATTAGTGATCAATGACTTCTAGGCAGTGAGCATAGATTAAGGACTATATTCTCGCACACAATATATGTAGACAGCGCGGTTCCTTCACGTCTCTACCCCTCAAACTGCAAAAGCAAGCGGGATAGATGCGAAGGATGCACTTTGTATATTTCTCAGTGGTATACATATCCTATATAAGTTGATTTTTGAATGTACACATACATAACGTCACACTCTATCAACGATGATACAGTATTCTTCTCCTCCAGAGACATGATGCAGAAACTTGCTGTGACGCACGGGCTGTTGTTCATAGGCAGCAGAAATGTCACGAGTCAAATAATTAGTTACAGGCACACACCATTTCAAACACTTCAGACAGAGCAAATGCAAAAGTAATCGTGACCAGTCAAAGTTAATAATAGAAGTTCGCGTTTGGATAGGTACGTGTATTTTCATGAATATTTCAGTTTGACGACAATCGTGTATTTGAAAGATTGACTTTGTGCGCTCGCGTGTGCAACGGTCCGTAAGAATTATAAATACTTCGTGACTGTTTGACTGTTTTTGAATATGTGCAAGCTTCTTTGCTGTGTGTTTATGTGTATGTGTGTGTTAGTTTGTGGGTGGTACGTATGTATGCGAGTTTCTGTATGTGTGTGTGTTTGAATGTCTGTGTATGAACGTTTAAGCGCCTGCGCGTATACGTGTAAACATGGATACGTATACAATATACACGTACTTATGGAATCAGCCTACGTGTCATTACATTTATTAATCACGATAATAGTTGCAGGCAACACGTTTTTAATTTGATTTGGTGTTCTCTATTTTGAACTACAAATGCCACATAGTAAATCATAAAGTGACACCATATGTTTCCTTCCGCATTACTGAAACAATTATATTTTATCAGATTAATAGGGATAAATCCAAATAAATCGAGCAATAGAGGCATGCAAAAGTAATTTATAAACCACGTGTTTTTATAGTAAGTTTTTTCTTCAGAAAATAACATGAAGAACCTCGCGTGACAGAAGCTATCAAGGGTTGACAAGGCAGTTTCTTGAAACCGCATGCAACTGGGCGCAGGCCGCTCCTACCAAGATAACATAAGCATTGACGTAATGACATATGTCGATTGTAGTAGACTGACGACATCTTAAGCCAATAGCAGCGCTTATGCGAGACGCTTATCTGTAAACAAACATCACTGGGCGCGGAGAGGAGGCTGATACTGTGCCCCTGATTGGCTTAGAAATACCAGTGCCACATAATACATAAGAAATTGACATGAAAATATGTATCTTATAAATCACTGTTGCATATATAATTTGTTCTAGTTACATAGACTCATTCTTATTATGTTAATCTGGAGATTGTATTAGACACCCCCACTGACGACATCTTAAGCCAATAGCAGCGCTTATGCGAGACACAAACATCACTGGGCGCGGAGAGGAGGCTGATACTGTGCCCCTGATTGGCTTAGAAATACCACTGCCACATAATACATAATAAATTGACACTTACCGTCCTTTTCCTTCTGAAGTGCTGAAACAAAACAAATTCATATTTTGTTTTTTCCAGATTAACATAATAAGACTGAGTACATGTAACTAGAAACAATTATATATGCAACAGTGATTTATAAGATACACATTTTCATACTAAATGTATTCAAACTTAACACGAATAACCTACCGTGACAGAAGCTATCAAAGGTTGACAAGGTAACGATTGCCGCTCGATGAATAAGATCAAAGCTATGTATGGCGTTGTTTCTTGTAATCGCTTACACCCTGGTGCAAGCCGCTACTACTAAAATAACAGAAGTATTGTCGTAATGACAGATGTCGATTGTTCATGGTGACATGCGGTATGATGAATCCCTACTGTTCATCAAGTTATAACAGAAGTGAGAATAAGCCAAATTACATCTTGGAGTATATAACTAATTTAAGGCAAAGGAAACGATATGTCGTTGGGCCGACATTGGTCGGACCCAATAC
>JAODUO010002238.1:0-5000 GCA_025642075.2 Ridgeia piscesae
GTATGGACCGGCTGGTTTCTATGCAACGGAGCGGCTGACGTCACAGGAAAGGCCGTGTCGGTTCCCTCCCCCTCCTGCCTAGCAAAATTGTGTCGAGCCCAACTGAGCGCCGTATAACGGGCCCTGGACATCTCGTCCTTGGAAGCCCGAGTAGTTTTTAATGGCGAAATGATGGAATTTAGATTGGTTAGGTAGTGATTGTGGACAATCACTCCTACCTGTTTAGCCCAAGATCGATTTAGGGTTTGAATACGTTTGATAACATCCGAATTCGGTCTAGCTGGTCTGATGAAACGGTCTAACTCAGCTATTTTATGCAGGAAGGCATTTACTGGAGATCCTTCTGCTTGTTTTCTCATGATTGAAATATGATGGATCATTTGGAGCAACTGGAATAATAGTTTAGTCAAATTGGCACTAATACCAATCTGACCGTCTATCATTTTCCTAGTGCCCTTATAATGGCGCTTGGGCGCCATGCTAACAATTCTGATTTTTCTCTCAAATTTACTTTTTGAGGAAAGCGACACTGCTATGCAATACACCTAACACAGATTGAAGAAACAGGAAGTGACGCTTAGGTGTTTCAGCATTGTCGTTTATTCGTTTCGCCTATGTTTCTGTTTAAATGCGATTTTTTCATCGCGCTTTCAGTAGCCTCCGTTAGCCATTGCCGATGTTAGCCGATGATCGCCGATGTTTGCCGATGTTCGCCTATGTGTGTTTATGTTTGCCGATGTTAGCCGATGTTAGCCGATGTTAGCTGCCGTCGTTGTGGCTGTCGCGCCGTTATATTTCATGTGGTTGGTTCTTAACGCTTCGTTTATTACAAGTAGCTCACTCTGTAGAACGTGAGGATGATTCTTTAACATAAACAGGTCTGCTTCTAAACTCATACACAAGTACATCTATACAACACACACACACACGCACACGCACACGCACACGCACACGCACACGCACACGCACACGCACACGCACACGCACACGCACACGCACACGCACACGCACACGCACACGCACACGCACACGCACACGCACACGCACACGCACACGCACACGCACACGCACACCCGCACACGCACACGCACACGCACACGCACACGCACACGCACACGCACACGCACACGCACACGCACACGCACACGCACCCGCACACGCACAGGCACACGCACACGCACACGCACACGCACACGCACACGCACACGCACACGCACACGCACACGCACACGCACACGCACACGCACACGCACACGCACACGCACACGCACACGCACACGCACACGCACACGCACACGCACACGCACACGCACACGCACACGCACACGCACACGCACACGCACACGCACACGCACACGCACAGCGCACACGCACCGCACACGCACGCGCACGCGCACGCACGCACCGCACACGCACACGCACACGCACACGCACACGCACACGCACACGCACACGCACACGCACACGCACACGCACACGCACACGCACACGCACACGCACACGCACACGCACACGCACACGCACACGCACACGCACACGCACACGCACACGCACACGCACACGCACACGCACACGCACACCGCACACGCACACGCACACGCACACGCACACGCACACGCACACGCACACGCACACGCACACGCACACGCACACGCACACGCACACGCACACGCACACGCACACGCACACGCACACGCACACGCACACGCACACGCACACGCACACGCACACGCACACGCACACGCACACGCACACGCACACGCACACGCACACGCACACGCACACGCACACGCACACGCACACGCACACGCACACGCACACGCACACGCACACGCACACGCACACGCACACGCACACGCACACGCACACGCACACGCACACGCACACGCACACGCACACGCACACGCACACGCACACGCACACGCACACGCACACGCACACGCACACGCACACGCACACGCACACGCACACGCACACGCACACGCACACGCACACGCACACGCACACGCACACGCAACACGCAACCACGCACACGCACACGCACACGCACACGCACACGCACACGCACACGCACACGCACACGCACACGCACACGCACACGCACACGCACACGCACACGCACACGCACACGCACACGCACACGCACACGCACACGCACACGCACACGCACGTACATATTTCCACCCACCCTCCGCCCTTTCTGTACGCCGCCTGTCTGCCGTAAGCAGGTTTTGTGCCGCGCACAGTTTGCCCCGAGTACGCTGGCGAAGATAATAAGAACCTGAATTATGTTCATCTCAAACGCAAAAACGCGAGCAAATTACAGGCATTTACACATACGCAAACACATACACACGCATACGTACATGCACATATGCATACACACACATGCTTCCGCAAAAAACATATACACAAGCACGCATATGCACGCACACATGTGTCTGTGTGTGTGCGTGCGTGCGTGTGCATGCATGTATGTATGTATGTATGTATGTATGTATGTATGTATGTATGTATGTATGTATGTATGTATGTATGTATGTATGTATGTATGTATGTATGTATGTATGTATGTATGTATGTATGTATGTATGTATGTATGTATGTATGTATGCATGCATGCATGCATGCATGCATGCATGCATGCATGCTTGCATGCATGCATGTATGTATGTATGTATGTATGTATGTATGTATGTATGTATGTACGTATGCATGAATGTATGTATGTATGTATGTATGTACGTATGTACGTATGTATGCACGTATGCGCGTATGCACGCATGCACGCATGCACGCATTCACACGCGTGCACGCATGCACGCATGCACGCATGCACGCATGCACGCATGCACGCACGCACGCACGCACGCACGCACGCACGTACGCACGTACGCACGTACGCACGTACGCACGTACGCACGTACGAAGAGAAGAGAAGAAGAAGGGGGAAGAAGAAGAAGAAGAAGAAGAAGCACAGCACAGCACAGCACAGCACTGCATGCAGCAGAGGAGAGAGAGAGAGAAGACAGAAAAGAGAGAGAGACGAACGAGACAGACCGACACGCACACGCACACGCACCCCCGGGGCACGCACACGCACCCACACCAACGCACCCCAACGCACGCACGCACGCACGCACACGCACACGCACACCACGAACCACGTCCCATACCCCCGGCCTCGACGCGCCGTCGCCGTAGCAGTGCCCGCACGTGCCGTACCCCGAAGTATTAGATGATTATGTTTTAAAAGAAGAGATTTTAGATTAATTAGAATTTAAGATGTAATGAATATGTTTTTAAAATGTGGAATTTTAAGCAGTAGGGAAGAAAGTCCTTTTTGTTGCCTGTGCATATGTTTTTGAATTAATAAAAAATATTTTAAAATAAAAAAATGTTTAGAAAAAAAATAATTTTTTGTTTTATATTTTTGATGTATTTTTTAAAATATGAATGTTAAATTTTATAAAATAATGTTTCATTTCATGAGGGTCTGTTTCAAGAAAGGATTATATGTTTTGTATATGTAGTATTTGTATGTATGTTGTTGTGTATGAGTAGTAGAGAGAGTAGATTTGGTAGGTATGAGGGGGAGAGATGGTGAGGAGATGATGGTGAGAGAGAAGAGAGAGTAAAGAGAGAGTAGGTGAGAGAGAGAGTAGAGAAAAAAGAGAGAGAGAGAGAGTAGGAGTAGTAATATGTGAGAGTAGATGTATGATGAGAGAGAAGAATTATTAAAATTTTAAATGATGAGAAGTAGAGAGAGAGAGTAGAATTTGTTTGATGAAAAAGAAATTAAAAAGAGTTTGAGAAAAAAATTTTTTTTTAAAAATTAGATTAGGAAATAGAGAAAATTTTGTAATTTTTCGAAACGTAACAGCAAAAATTACAGTGAGGGGGTTTGATTAGTATGTATGATAATGTAGATGTTTTATGTATGTAATGTATGTATGTATGTATGTTGTAGTTTTTGGAGTATGTATGTAGAGTGAAAATGAAAGTGTGTTGTGTAGGGGATATGATTGAGTGTGAGGGGTGGTATATTTGTTTAAAAAAAAAATTAGCTAAATAAGTTTTAGGTGTTAAGTGTAAGTGGGAGGATTTTTTTAATTAAAAATTTTTGAGAAAAATATTTTTTCTTTTGAAATGTGATGAATTTTTTGAAAAGGTGAGGATGTAAATTTGGGGCGGTACAGTATGAAGTGGTAGTATTTTTAAAAGTGGTAGTTTTTAATGTGAGGGGTATTGAGGGTTTTTTTGGTTGGGGGAAAGAAATAAAGAGTATGTCTGTGTTGCTTGCGGCGTGTGGTTTTGGGGTGTGGGGGGGGCTGTGCGGGGCGTGTGCGGGCGTGTGCGTGTGTGCGGGCTTGGGGGCGGCGTGTGGTGTGCGGGGGGCGGTGGGGCGGTGGCGGGCGGTGGTGGCGGGCGGTGCGGGCGGGGCGGGCGGGCGGGCGGGCGGGCGGGGCGGGCGGGGGGTTGGGGGCCCGGTGTTTTCCCGGGCGGGCGGGCGGGCGGGCGGGCGGGCGGGCGGGCGGGGGGGCAGGCGGGGGGCGGGGGGGGGGGGCAAAGGCGGGGGCGGGGGGCGGGGCGGGGGGGGGGGCGGGGCGGGGGGGGGGGGCGGGCGGGGGGGCGGGGCGGGGCCCGGGCCCCGGGCCCCCCGGGCCCCCGGGCCCCCGGGCCCCCCGGGCGGGCGGGCCCCGGGGCGGGGGGGCCCCCCGGGCGGCGGTCCCGGGGCGGGGGGGCGGGCCCGGGCCCCGGGGGGGCCCCGGGCCCGGGGCGGCCGGGGGCGGCGTGGGGGGCCGGACGTGCGTGGCGGGCGGGGGGGGGCCCCTTTTCTTTTTTTTTGGGGGTTTTTTTTTTACATTTTAATTTTTTTTTAATTTTTTTAAAAATTTAAAAAAAATTTTTTTAAAAAAATTTTTAATAATTAAAAAATTTTTTTTTTTAAAAAAATTTAATTTATTTTTTATTTTATTTTTTTTTATAAAAATTTAAAT
>JAODUO010002238.1:10000-32586 GCA_025642075.2 Ridgeia piscesae
GTAGTCTGGCGGAAGAAACATCCAACGACACATGCCGACGAGTTTTGAGCACGCACCTTGTACCAATCAAGGTAAACAGCTATTGTTCAATTATCAATAACTAAACTATCTCACTTTTGGAGTACGTATACCCGGAATAAGAATGAATATAGCATCATTCACGAAGCTTAAACACATCTGGTGGTCCTCAAGGAATACCTGTCATCAGGATTGAGGTTGCCATGGTTTTCGTTAGTTGTTTATTATTCCTCTTCTCTTTCCTCAATTTTCCCTCATTGCGACCTCTACAAACATCCTGCAACCGACTGTATCTTTGATTTCGTTCACCATTCGTCTCCCACTTTTTCCAGGTCTCTCTTTGCGCAGTCATCACTTCGCAATTTCGGTCTTTTTCGCCTCCTTTCCTTCACTTTCTGGACATCTGCTCTCGTTGCAATTTTCACCTCCCAATCTCTCTTCATGGACTGCCCATTTCAATATACTTCTCACCATTTGTTTCTTAAATATTACCTTCACTCCAACCTTCACTCTCTCCAGTGTTCTTTTAGAGCTCGATTAACTTCCGCGATAACCGCACCCAGTTGTTTTCGTAGATGTGCATATTTCCTGTTGTTACTTGTGAGTACAATTCACTGTTAACTATATTACACAACAAGACATATTTGGTTAACTTATCGTAATAACAGGGAGGACAGCTTTGTTTCATCGCAAAGCTTAGTTATCGTAACTTTTGTCAAAGTGTTTAAATTTGTCAACAGATGGGCGTCATGGTTACGACGCTAAGAGAGACGTGTAATATTAAAAACAAGGTATTTTAGATGACTTTCCAGTTGCTGTGAACCTTGAAAGAATATACATTGGCTACGTGGACTTGATAAGTAATTGTACAGATTTTGACAATAATGCGATATCGTGGCACTGAGCGAGAATAACGAGTAGCTTATGAGATCACCTTGCAAACAATTGTGAAAAATTTCAAATGTAGGATTGTCCTTCCTAGTGACATTGTGATGTTGTAACGGCAGGAATTGCAATGGTCAACTCTGCATCAAACAATAGTTCTTTTCATAGTTTTAGCGAGAGAACGTGGCGTAAACCGACCATTAAGGCGAACTTAATTGCATTTCTTACAGAGCACCGACATATTTAAGATATGTATTATCTAGAATTTTTGTTATTGCCAGGGACAATTCCTTGCGTCCGCGTTAAGGTTGCTAGTATTATATGTTGACTTCGGATATGCTATGGGGACAAAAACAATCAACTTTGGAGTACCAGTTACATGAAATAAAGATTGATTTGGATTTCTGATGACACGCTGTCTCACTCACCGAGCATGGAGCAAACGACGCCCGCACTTAGCGCGACGGAAAAAGTCCGCACATCCATTTTGGCGGACCCATTCGATCGTGACGTCATCACGTCAGACAACGTTACGCTCGACGTAGTTCACAGCAGATCAAGTCGTCCATCTTGGAGTTCCGTCTCATTGCTAACAACATAACACGAAATTCGTTCTGAATGCGGTCATCCAGCTGGTTTCCTATATAATAATGTCATAACTCCCCAGCCAAGATGACTCATAAAGTTGTATGCTTTTCGTGCGTAATCAAAAAGCAGAAATGTACAAGTGTGTGTGACGCATTCTAAATAAATCACAAAATGTACAAATTTGTTTGAAAATATGTTCTTTTTAACATATACAAACTTTGCAATGACCATTCATTTAGACATTTCACTTAGCTTCGTCAGCTTGCTTACACATCAGATGACGTCAGTGCATTGTTTCGCTGGCAAAAACTTCATGTACTGCTAAACATGTTTCACTATCCTACCGTTGTAGCGTGACTGTGTACTAAAATACTAAGTTAATAAAGTAAATATGACAAATAGATAAATACAATTAACTGTACATTAGGTTACATTAAAACGATGAATAAGTTAATAAAATAAATATAATAAATATATAAATAAATTATTTGTACATTAAATTTCACGGTCATGCAATGTAAAGGATATAACACTGTGAGCTAAAATAATAACTTAATAAAATATTATAATAAATAGATCAATATAATTATTAGTATATTAAATAAAAAAGCAGGCAGTTCATGATTAACACTAAAACAGTCTATTATGATATCAATGACTGCATGACTTGGATGGCGGCTCTCTGGAACACTTCTGCAGTAGATACGGGGACAGCTTCCTAGGTGTGTAATTATAGGCCGATATGTTCCTCTTGGCAGTAACCGACAAGACGGCACACTTTGACACATTAAAATCCATCTGCCATGTCTTTGCCCAATACAGAAGTTTGTTAAGGTCAGACGCGAATGTGAACTGGTCAGCGGGAGTGTGAGAAAAAGAATTTATCATATCATGGTCCATCGCTTGGGGGGAACTCGTCCCACTTATTTGACTCTAACTATCACCTTTCATTTCGCTTTTTAATATCGCAATAATAACGTACAAATACTACGGAGAACGGTTATGCTACAGAACTATTTAAATGGGCACAATGTGATTTTAACATAGATCATTGAATGGACATGTAGATTGATATTCCAGATCAATAGCTATTAAAATAAAAACACAAACTGACAAATCATCACCATCGCATGAACAATTTGTGTAAAGAAAATGGAATAACGTATTTAAAGTACTTACTCAATGTCTTGCGTCTTAGCAAATTATGCCGGAGTAGCAGTAAGTTCGCATAGGTATCTGTTATACCAATTTGTTTCTGAATTGATAACGGAGTTACCATCGTAGAAGTTTCGTTGACAGTTCGTTGTTTGTATCGATGTTGGTAAGGTAACGTAGCAACTGTTTCGCAGTCGTCTTGGTGTCACATAATAACATAAGGTAGTAAGTGATACGCTATGGTAAAAACCCTGTAGAATATGCTGTGTATAAATTAAGTCATATATGTATTTACATATTAAAGTATATTCTTTAAAATTATTATTATACATATGAAATTAGAAAAATTAAAATAGTATCGCATTGCCATAGTCGGATCGCGATGTCAAATATGGCGATATCATTCAGCTACAAAATTCCAGTTTCACTAAAATTAGGAACTCTTAAGGACAGTTGATCGATAGAAAAAAGTTGGTGTGTCGTGGTGTTGACAGTTTTCATGTATCCAAGATCATTGTTAATTATCAAAATATATGTTCAAGTGCAAAATCGAGTTGATAAGGTTTTAATAACATCAGTGATATGGTCCCACGAATCCTCCAATCCAACCATATCAGGCGGCGAAAGGAAACCAGCGAGGCGACTCGGTGCATTGCGGAAGTCAGACGGTGTATGGCATTGCGCATGCGCAAGGTAAATAATGACAAAACTGAGATGATCATCTTTACATCAAAACATCGTATCAACCTCTACGGAAGTTGCTCTACGACAAGCGGAGGATAAAGTTCCACCACTGGAGCTGACGGAAGCACCTTACGACACATTGCGTTAGTGCTGTAAGTAACGAGTACAAAGATTGTCGTCAATACCTCACCAACATATGATTGTACTTTTGGTCATTATGTTATGTTGCATTTTAGAAATAATGGCATGGTGTACTTTGTTAATGTTGTTAATGTTTAATACATTACTCTCGCACCCACTCACTCAGTCGCTCTCCTCACTCACTCACTCACTCACTCACACACTCGGTAACTTTCTCAATCATTCACTTACACAATCACTCACTCGGTCACTTTCTCACTCACTCACTCGGTCACTTTCTCACTCTCTCACTCACTCACTCACTCACTCACTC
The DNA here is from genome assembly GCA_025642075.2 of Ridgeia piscesae. NCBI lineage: Eukaryota > Metazoa > Annelida > Polychaeta > Sabellida > Siboglinidae > Ridgeia > Ridgeia piscesae. The sequence goes on from JAODUO010002238.1 coordinate 13,785, forward strand.
ACTCACTCACTCACTCACTCACTCACTCACTCACTCACTCACTCACTGATTTAATTAGTTTTATCATGACGGATATTATTGGTAGTTACATATATTTGTAATAGCTATCAAGTACAAAATTTGCAGTAAATAACAATCCATTGAAACACGATGTCTGACTGCGTAAGTAGTATATATGGTGCTCAGAGTCCCCCGATGTTGCTTTTGCCAGCCATGACGTCACATTCCACCGATCCTTGAACTATACTGGCCCGCCTGCTTGTGTTTCAGGATGAACCGCTAAATTAAACACCCATATCCCAATTACCGTGTGTGTGAGAACTTGATCCTAATCACCTGCCAAATTACGTTTAACGGAGATTGACTAGGCAAATAACTGACCCGATAATCTGCGAACAGTGTCTCAATTACCGTGGCGGAGACGTGTTGTAATCAACTGCCAAAATACGGTTAATGGCTAAGCAATCACTAACCCGCTAATCCACGAATGTAGGCATCCTTATCGGAAAGTCCAAACTATGACGATGTAAATTACAAAACAACCGCGATAAAAGGCCCACGAAACACAGAGGTTGACAACTTTCCCAGACACATTTTTTACCCGCTATAGAATAACAGGGGTGGCGAGTTGTCGATGTCTAATGATAATGTAAACAAGGCACGTTTAAAAGCACGATCATCCAAACTTATGATGGCGGGAAAGGTTTTCCGGAAATGACCTAAGCCAACAGTTAAACTGCGCGCGCGTCTATTATGCGGGCCAGAGTAGGTGCCATTGGTTGGAGTGTTCGTGTGCAAAGGTCAACGAAAACATTCACGGGAAATTACTTTTTTGTCACTTAATGCAGGATGAATCGAAAATGAATAAAAACATATAAATTGATTACTTTAATATATATATATATATATATATATATATATATATATATATATATATATATATTATATAATAATAATTTTTGCAGAAAATTAATATTAATACATTATAAATTAATAAGTATTAATTACAATTATAAAATTATAATTATTAATTAATAAAAAATATTAATTAATTTTTTTAATTAATAAAACAAATAACAATTATTAATAAAAAAATAAGCACAAACACGTGCATGCAAGCACTTACATGTAGGCCTACGTGTACACGCACACGCACGAAGACGCACAGCGCGTATAGTGTACGAACTTGCTTCTATATTCATTTTATGGCAGCGCAACCGATCTGGTAACTTTTCCAACAGTGAGGTGTCTTTAAAAAAAATCGATATGCTATTCAGACCTTCGAACTGACAATATCTAGCCACCATGCTCCTAGATAGGAGGACTTTCGGCTAAATAGTTTCCGGAAATGGGACACGTCTATTTGCGAATTACATTATTTCATTCCGACGTGGGTGGCAATCACAGTATAGCATACTAACAATCATTACGGTCGTTGAGTTATTATGGTGACATTATCTAAACGTTCACGTGACATAATATGACACTTATAGCGCGCCATGTGCTTAAGTGAAAACTTATAATATATTATAAGACCAAATGTTTCACTATAATGTATAATAATTATCAATAAAAACAATTTGGTATCTCACACCAGGACATGCAGAGAGCAGGGCAGCATAGTCGTTCGAGAGGCTGCGCACAGATCGTACCCCCCTCAATGCTGCACAGTGACGAGCATATCTGCGTGGAATCCAGCCTGACCTAAAAACCATTCAAATATCACTACATAACAGTTAGTTTGATACTTAACTCCGATTGTATAACATCACGTTTGTTTATACAAAAAAAATCTTACTCTGGCGGCAGAGTGGAAGTGTATATGATAAAGACAACATGATACAATAACTAACTGTAATATTATTATAATAACCCAGCTAACAAAATCAGGTTAACAGAACGTTAGCAGAACGGTATTTCTATATACGATAACGTTAGCCGGAAACGTTCTCCTAGCGTTTTTTGTTTTGCTTTCGAAAGTTTTTTTACGTTCCCTTAACATTCCATATGGAAATGTTACTGCATAACCTAATTATAATATTCTGCTAACGTTACGGGAACGTTGCGTGTTTGCTGGGAAGTAACCTACTCCGGTTCTATGAATTTCAGCGTATCATGGAGGTCGTTGAGCACAACTTTCCTAACCTGTAAACACATAAAATGGAATTTTTCATAACAAATGAGACCTGTAAAATTACAGAAAATTTAAAATGTTATCACATTCTTTTAAACATTTAAAAATAAGCATCTGCTCAAAAATACTGTTAACTAACAAACTTGTATCAAAACTACTAACCAATATATGTCTAGTATTACTTTATGAATAATCTTCACATAAGAATAATACTTATCAATCAATCAATATTTTCCCGTTTTGTAACCTCTACATCTACATTTAGATGCTCAACAAAAAAATAATCAGCATAGGTCAGCTAAATGATTACACATACCTTTCAAACAAAGCGTCTTTGCTGATCGTAGCACACTGGTACCCTGAACAGCGAAAGTATCGATACGAACTGTATGTTGGTTCGCACTCACAGTGTGGTAGACGAGGAAAGAAAACTCGGCAATCAGCACAAGTTGCAGGATGAAAATATTGACCAACATTGCTACAACCTGAGACAAGAGCACCACACGGATATTACGCTGTACTAGAAATATAGTTATGGTCACCATGATTACAGCGAAACCAAACTGGGCCCAAGGAAGTGGAAACAATGACACCGTCAAAACTTATTCAACAAGATAATAAGCGGGAATGTGGTCATTGTAATGATTAGCAAACATCTCCTTTCGCGGTTGTGTTAGAGAAGGCACAACATCGTTACATAAACACCCTTTGTATGTTAAACATAACGAAGAACGGGGAGAATATGAAATCCATGCTATCGATATGCCCTACTTAGTTGATAGTGATTTGGCTGAATTGTCATTATAATATTCCTATTACCATACTATTGATTTGACATTAATATAATCATTACTGAGTCAGCGTCTACTTCATATTGCTACGCTCCTGGTGCATGGCCGGTATTTCACGTGATTGTTAAGTTGTGTTTTACATGTTACGTTTTATGGTCCGAACAACTGATTTATCTTAACAATTGTTTTAATTTTAACACATATCGAGAAATGGTAGCGCTAAGTTACATCCACGGGCTCGTTGATCAATCCATGAAAGTTGGGCGCCCGAGGTGCAGGCAATGTACGAGGAAACCGTTAATATCCCCTCATACATTTGCGACCTCGAATATAATTATCCATACACGTTGTCACCACAAAATCAACGAATCGAACACTATTTAATAATAACCACGGACTATGCTATACCAAAATAGCAGTTCTTATGTATGAAGCAGGTGAACGTGACCGATGACAAGTCCTGAATATCTGTTCACATTCAACTTAGCCGTTGTCTATCTCTGCGTCGCAGGTTTTGGAACGCGTCCACCGACGGACGTCCAAAGAATTAGGTTTATTGGTCTACATAATGTTGGGCATTTGTTTTGGCAAAGCGTGCCCCAAGTGGAGGTCTCCTCTGTTGCAAAGTAGACTCACCTCTGGTCAGGACGACACTAGTAGTCGATAGAATAATTCTGTCCGACGGTGCTTCGACACCGAGGTTGATTTCCAGTGCGCACACGTGTTGACAGCAGAGTTTTGTTGAGTGGGTGTCACATTATCAACGACGAGGTGTCGTCAGGCGCGTGCAGTACACTATGTCAACTAAGTTGACAATTGTTGATTTTTATCTGTAACAATGATTGTATGTAATTTTGTTCATTGTTTGGGGCTGTTCATGTAGACAAGTGACTACTTTACAGACGGATATCATTCTCAGACCGTCACTGTTATTCAAGTACTAACCGCGCTCGCCGTTTCTTGTGTGCAGCGATTGGACGACAACCCGTCTCTTCAACGCGATATGACCGTAGAGATTTGCGTAGCATAGTAGGTTATATTTGTTGTCAACGAACACGTTTTGTCGGTAAAAGGATTTTATCAGTTCTAGAAAGGAAATTTCACGTAGATTGTTAAAGTGATGACTGCGCATAATTGTGAACCGCCAAAGAGTAATCGTGGGCAGTTTCGCATGTATGAAGACGGAGCAATGCGAACTGTGTTTTCGCTGCCGCGTCGAAACAATGGCTAAAACTGCGCCGAAGTGTCACCGATAGTTTTCTCGTTCTAACACCTCTATTACTGCATTTCTTTTCACAATGCACACCCTTTATTGTTACATTAGTTTATCAAATGCATACAATATCACTCCAGTTGTACCATTAAACGTATTGCGTTATGGTCGTGCCTACCCTGTCCCATGACATGTGCAACACCACGGAAAACCGCTGTAACTTCTATGTGTACTCGCTGCTTTATGACAGAATTGTCACTCTAAACGACGACGAGGTGTCGTCAGGAGCGTGCAGTACACTGTGTCAAGTTAGGTGACAATTGTTGATTTTTATCTGTAACAATGATTGTGTGTAGATTTATTCATTGAATTGGAACTGTTCGTTTAGACAAGTGATACAATTTTCAGACCGTCACTCGTATTCAAGAACAAACCGCGCTCGTCGTTTCTTGTCTGCAGGGATCGGACGAGAATCAGCCTCTTCAACGTGACATGACCGTAGAGATTTGTATCGCATAATATGCTATAGTTGTTGTCAACCAACACCGCTTGGGTTTAATAAGTGCTTATTAAATGATCAACTAAATGAACTCATAATTGTCAAGGGCCAAGTGTAATTGTGGGCAGTTGCGAAAGTATAAAGACGGGGCAATGCGAATCCTGTTTTTGCTGCCGCGTCGAAGCAACGGCTAAACCGCGCCGAAGTTGCAGCGACTGTTTTCTCGTTGTAACATCTCTATTGCTTACCTGTCGAAACTAAGTTCATTTATGCATTGCTGTTCACAGTGCACACCCTATGTTGTTGCATTAGTCTATCAAATGGAGCAAGCACTTATTGTCAAAATACTTGTGTTAGGCCCTACTAAGATTTTTTTTTTGCGACCAAATGTTTCATCTAAATACTGAAACATTCAGTTATCTATTTCTGCTCGTGCGCATATGAATGTTTTACCAACCAAATATTTCAGTGACAAAGGCCAAATATTTCAATGACAAAATACAAAATAGTCAATGACAAAATGTTTTGTTAAAAAAGTTCACTGTGCTTTATTTGTTCTGTAGATTCCTTTTTTTAAATAACTTTTGTTTGTTATGTATTGCTCATAGAAGAGGGTATATATTTATTAATGTATTTCCGAAACATTTCACATTTCAGGTTGCGGCAACAGTGCTCATCCAAACAAAGCAGGTATGCGAGACCACAAGGCAAATAGCCTTGTATACAACTGAAGCATTGTATCTGCTATCTTAGCCAAATTACGCTTAATGGAGATTGGCTAGGCAAATGACTGACCCGATAATCTGCGAACAGTGTCTCAATTACCGTGCCGGAGATGTATTCTAATCAACTGCCAAGATAGGGTAATGGCTAAGCAATCACTAACCCGCTAATCCACGAATTTAAGCATCCTTATCGGAAAGCTCAAACTATGCCGATGTAAATTACAAAACAACCGCGATAAAAGGCATACGAAACCCAGAGAGTTGACAACTGTCCCAGACAAATGTTTCACCCGCTGTAGAATAACAGTGGAGGCGAGTTGTCGATGTCTAATGATAATGTCAAACAAGGCACGTTTAAAACCACGATCATCCACACTTATGGTGGGGAAGGGTTTCCGGAAATGACCTAAGCCAACAACCAAACTGCGCGCGTGCCTATAATACTGGCCAGTGTGCGTGCGAGTGTGCGAAAACATTCACGAGAAATTATGTTTCTGTCACTTTATGCAGCATACTGAACACCGACTCGGCCGGCGTCGTTTGGGAACTGCTCAATTGCAGTTGAGATAATGTCGCAATCATGAAAAAGGATTGAACCAGGAGGACGCGGAGTTTATTTACTCGGAGGTAGCCGAATGAGTGAATCACCCTTTAGATAATGTCACCATAATAACTCAACGACCGTAATCATTGTTAGTATGATATGCTGTGATTGCCACCCACGTCGGAATGAAATAATGTAATTCGCAAATAGACGTGTCCCATTTCCGGAAACTATTTAGCCGAAAGTCCTCCTGTCTAGGAGCATGGTGGCTAGATATTGTCAGTTCGAAGGTCTGAATAGCATATCGATTTTTAAAAATACAAACAAAAGTTACCAGATCGGTTGCGCTGCCATAAAATGAATATAGAAGCAAGTTCGTACACTATACGCGCTGTGCGTCTTCGTGCGTGTGCGTGTACACGTAGGCCTACATGTAAGTGCTTGCATGCACGTGTTTGTGCTTAATTACTTTTTAATTAATTTTAGTTAATTAATTTAATAAGTTTTATATTAATTAATTAGTAGTTCATTAATAAAGTATTAATGCATTAATTCATTAGTTTTAATTAATACTTTTTAATTAATTTTAATTTTGTTTTAATTAATTTTATTTTATTAATATTTTTAATTAATAATTTTTTAATTATAATTTTAATGAAACTTATTATTTTATGATTTATTCATTTTAATTTTTGAAATAATAATAAATATATATATATATATATATATATATATATATATATATATATATATATTATTATATTTAAAGTAATCAATTTATGTTTTTATTCATTCGGTTCATCCTGCATTAAGTGACAAAACGTAATTTCCCGTGAATGATTTCGTTGATATTTGCACCCCGAACACTCCCACCTAGTGGCATTATCATTAGACATCGACAACTCGCCACCCCTGTTATTCTACAACTGGTAAAAATGTGTCTGGGAAAATTGTCAACCTCTGTGTTTCGTGTGCCTTTTATCGCGGTTGTTTCGTAATTTACATCGTCATAGTTTGGACTTTCCGATAAGGATGCCTACATTCGTGGATTAGCGGGTTAGTGATTGCTTAGCCATTAACCGTATTTTGGCAGTTGATTACAACACGTCTCCGCCACGGTAATTGAGACATTAGTACATAATTTCGCAGATTATCGGATCAGTGATTTGCCTAGCCAATTTCCGTTAAACGTAATTTGGCAGGTGATTAGGATCAAGCTCTCACACATACGGTAATTGGGATATGGGTGTTTAATTTAGCGGTTCATCCTGAAACACAAGCAGGCGGACCAGTATAGTTCAAGGATCGGTGGAATGTGACGTCATGGCTGGCAAAAGCAACATCGGGGGACTCTGAGCACCACATATACTACTTGCGTAGTCAAGCGTGACGAGATAGAAGAAACTGTGGTAATCTTCCTACCTACATACACAAAACGTAGCACAACATATAACACGGACAGCGGGCAGACATTTTGTTATTAACGTATAGTCTTTAATATATATTTGAATGGCATCTTTTAAATTATTAACTTGTGGAAGGCTTGTATTAATCGCTGGTTGCGGCTGTTGCCTTAGTTCCGACTTGTGGCTAGCCGTAGTACACCGTTGCACCGTTGGTGGCGAAGTCTTCCTGCAACTGTGTAGTCGATGGGTCATTGATAGATACGGGAGCGCCGCTACAAAACCAAAACATACATATATGTATATATACATATATATATATATATATATATATATATATATATATATGCGTGTCGTGTAAGGTGTTGGTCGACTGTGTAGTATGGGTCATTGATAGATACGGATGTCAATAACCAATATAGTATATTATATTATATTATATATATATATATATATATATATATATATATATATATATAATATTATTTGTTTAACTGTAGGTCCTCTATCTTTATACATATTAGAGTAATACACACACATTAGTGACTACGTCACAACCAGCACTATATATCTTATATATATATAGTATATAATAATATTTATATGTGTGTGTGTATGTGTATGTGTATGTGTATGTGTATGTTATGTATATGTATATGTATATGTATATTATATGTATATTATTATATATATATATATATATATATATATATATATATATATATATATATATATATATATATATATATATATACGATAACGAATGATAGGAATCCCAATTTAATGACCAACACCCGTCCTAAGCATGTAATACGAACAGCGTGTAGCTGAGACTACGTCACATGACCGGAGGCCGACCATATTCCTCGTGAGCTACTTGATTAGGGTGACGTTAAAAGATGATTTCAATGGGATGTGCCGGAGGTAGAGAAGAGCTGGTACTGACGCAGTCAGCCGCAGCGGGCGAGGGTGCCCGCGGGGTACGTACGTTGATTGTGGTAGATGTTTCCCTAGCACCCAGGTCGGCGTCGTCTCGGGCAGTCTCCCCGTCCTTCGATTGCCTCCCGTACTGCGGTTATTTTCCATACTGCGGCTTTCACCAATACGACTGTCCCTCGTACTGTGGGTGACTCTCAACCTGCGGATCTGTCTCGTACTTCGCCTTCCAGTCGTACGTCGCCAGGTCCCCATAGCCTGAAGGGTACGCTAAATACGTGCCGAAAAGAGTGTAATTAGTCATTCACCAGTTATGGTAGTTAAAGGTGAGAACCCTCCCTCCTCCCTCCCTCCCTCCCTCCCTCCCTCCCTCCCTCCCTCCCTCCCTCCCTCCCTCCCTCCCTCCCTCCCTCCCTCCCTCCCTCCCTCCCTCCTCCCTCCCTCCCTCCCACCCCCCCCACCCTACACTAGAACTATGAACTCGCTGCTCCCTCTTTCTCCTCTCATCTCTCCCTCCCTCCTCCCTCCCCTCAACTCCCTCCATCCCTCCCACCCTCCCTCTCCCAATCCTCCCAAAAAATACACTAAACAAATGTTTAAAAAAAGTTAAAAATGTGGCACCAACTGTGCAATTATTAAGCAATTAAAGAAAACACTTCTAAACAAAACAAACAACGTATGTATATATGTATGTATGTATGTATGTATGTATGTATGTATGTATGTATGTATGTATGTATGTATGTATGTATGTATGTATGTATGTATGTATGTATGTATTTATGTATGTATGTATGTATGTATGTATGTATGTATGTATGTATGTAGTAGTAGTATGTATGTAAGTATTTATGTATGCATGTATGTACGTACGTACGTATGTACGTATCACATATGTACGTAAGTACGTAAGTACGTACGTAAGTACGTACGTACATACGTATATGTAGTAGTATGTATCGTATTATGTATTATGTTTCATTTTGTATGTATGTATCTATGTATGTATGTACGTATGTATGTATGTATGTATGTATCTATGTATGTATGTATGTATGTATGTATGTATGTATGTATGTATGTATGTATGTATGTATGTATGTTCGTATGTATGTACGTAAGTATTTATGTATGCATGTATGTACGTACGTGTGTACGTTTGTGTGTACGTACGAACGAACGTGTGTACGTACTTACGTAGTATGTATGTATGTATGTATGTATGTATGTATGTATGTATGTATGTATGTATGTATGTATGTATGTATGTATGTGTGTGTGTGTGTATGTATGTATGTATGTATGTATGTATGTATGTATGTATGTATGTATGTATGTATGTATGTATGTATGTATCTATGTATGTATGTATGTATGTATGTATGTATGTATGTATGTATGTATGTATGTATGTATGTATGTATGTATGTATGTATGTATGTATGTATGTATGTACGTATACATGTGTATACGTACGTGCGTACGTGCGTCCATGCATACGTACGTACGTACGTACGTACGTACGTATGTACGCATATGAAAGTATACGTATATGAAAGTATGTACGTATGTATGCACGTACGTACGTACGTATGTATGTAAACCATAAACGATACAATGTACACTATATTATAGGTTTTTGGAATATTGAGCCCGCATTTCGAAATTGTCTCAATTTATAAACGTGATACATTTCATGTTAAATGTCAGACCGATAAATGCAAACCTTAAGACGTAGGCTCAACTATATATATATATATATATATATATATATATATATATATATATATATATATATATATATATATATATATATATATATATATATGCATATATAGACTCAGTGTTGTGATGTAGGTCAATAACGCGAGACTTACCCGTCGGTGACAGCCCAAGTGGCACCGATTCTAAAACATTATGTGTTTAATTAAAACATCGGTGGCCTCTTTGGCAGCTCATACTTGCTTATTATGACAATTTTATTTTATTTTATATATATATATATATATATATATATATATATATAATATATATATATATATTATATATATATATATATATATATAATATACTCGGCGCGGTGGCCGAATGGTTAGAGTCCGAATCCGGGACCGGCGATGGTCGGTTTCGTTACTGATACAGCCACCGTTATCGAAACTAAGGCAATTTCATTCACCTCATTGCCTGTTCTATTCAAACTGCCTCGCCATGTATTTCCTTATATACATATATATATATATATATATATATATATATATATATATATATATATTATATATATGTATATATATATATATAATATATATATATATATATATATATATATATATATATATATATATATATGACGTCCTTATATGAAATCTGCGAACATGTAATAACTAATTGCAACATATCAACATATTAAGATATTAACATGTTAACGTATTAACATATTAAATACTAACATATTAACATATTAATATATTAATATATTAATATATTAACATATATATTATAATATATATATATATATATATATATATATATATATATATATGTATATGTGGAATTATGTCGGGTGTTTCTATGACAAGGACGTCAGTGCGGTCTCTCGCCAGATATTTACCTGGTGGTGGCGGTACTTGTTGTACGGGCCCTACAATTAAACCATATAACTGTGAGTTAACACAAACAGTGGCTACTTACATAATCATTCTTGTGCAATTACAAAAAACAAAATGTGTATTTACCAAATAATTATGACTATTATTATATTTCTTAATGTAGCGTGTTACCAATCATAGCGCTTCACATACTAAACTGACGCAAATCTTGCTACATTTCAAATACATTAAGCTACAGTATTATATATTTAGGGTGTGAAAATGCAGTTCCAAAGAATAAAAGCAGGAACCTACGGCTGTATAAATACGACGACGACGACGACGACGACGACGACGACGACGACGACGACGACGACGACGACGACGACGACGACGACGACGACGACGACGACGACGACGACGACGACGACGACGACGACGACGACGACGACGACGACGACGACGACGACGAGACGACGACGACGACGACGACGACGACGACGACGACGACGACGACGACGACGACGACGACGACGACGACGACGACGACGACGACGACGACGACGACGACGACGACGACGACGACGACGACGACGTATATATATATAGTTTATACGCTATAACAAGTAGTGGTAGACATATGAGCTTTCTCAGAATCCTCAGGCGGTCTTCCTTATTACCACCATGATTTCTGTGGTTGTAAATCACGGCTCCACAGCAGGAACAGCAGGACACAATGAGCAGAATTGGTAGAATGACAAGAAGGACAATGGCGAGCCAGACAGAACCTCTACAACAGCAATGACAACTGGTCATCGGCATGGCTCACTGTTGCGAAAACTGTACATAAATATGCCATGAGGGGTACACATTCAAATTGTGTTTTCTAGAACGATTTTTATACCAACTGACAGCGTAGCTTGACCTGACGTCAGAATTCCGCAATACGAAAATCAATGCCTGGCCTATACGTTGTGTAAGATATGTTCTATCAAAGTATATCAGTGTATGAAAGTAATGCTGAAATTGTTTCAGCCCCATAGCAAGTGTGATATAAAACACTGACATTTATTTCACACATTATGTTCAGCAACAAAGAAAACAGATAAATAATACACAAACTTGATTGCTTTTTACTGAATTGTAGGGTTTACAAATTGCGACTGTTGACAAATATCTGCGCGTCTGTCCCACACGCAACGAAGACACCGCGCACGTGGTGTCTACGTTGTGTATGAGAAGAGACTACCTGAAAGGCAGCCAGGACCTTCGCTTGAAATTCACATCGTAACATGTCACTGCCTCAGTATCGAAACACTTTATTAAAATAAAAAGGAAATTTGACCCCAAAGCCGTCATATTTAATCTCACAGAATAAAATCGTTCCCGATGTCCGGACGTAGCATCTTACATCAGTCGGACGCCTCGACTTCAGACTTTCGTAACTTCCAATGTTTAAGCTTGCTAAACAGCCGTACATACTCAGTACTTGGGATATGAACCCGAAAACAATGTATTCAAACGCTGTTGAAATTACATAAATAAAATAGTTCATACATTTGTCCGCCCTAATACGTGTGTCGGACGCCGCCTGTGTGCTACCCACACCATATCGCGAGAAACGTTCATTTCACGACATTGCTTCTTCAAATTTTATATTTGTTTACATTCGAACACAATAATAGTGCCCATGCGCATGTGTGTGTACGTGTATATATATATATATATTATATATATATATATATATATATTATACACACACACAATATATGTGTGTGGTGGTGTGTGTGTGTGTGTGTGTGTGTGGTGTGTGTGTGTGTGTGTGTGTGTGTGTGTGTGTGTGTGTGTGTGTGTGTGTGTGTGTGTGTGTGTGTGTGTGTGTGTGTGTGTGTGTGTGTGTGTGTGTGTGTGTGTGTGTGTGTGTGTGTGTGTGTGTGTGTGTGTGTGTGTGTGTGTGTGTGTGTGTGTGTGTGTGTGTGTGTGTGTGTGTGTGTGTGTGTGTGTGTGTGTGTGTGTGTGTGTGTGTGTGTGTGTGTGTGTGTGTGTGTGTGTGTGTGTGTGTGTGTGTGTGTGTGTGTGTGTGTGTGTGTGTGTGTGTGTGTGTGGTGTGTGTTGGTGTTGTGTTGGTGTGTGGTGTGTGGTGTGTGGTGTGTGGTGTGTGGTGTGTGGTGTGTGGTGTGTGGTGTGTGGTGTGTGGTGTGTGTGTGTATGTGTGTGGTGGTTGGTGTGTTGGTGTATGGTGTGTGTGTGTGGTGTGTGGTGTGTGTGGTGTGTGTGTGTGTGTGTGTGTGTGTGTGTGTGTGTGTGTGTGTGTGTGTGTGTGTGTGTGTGTGTGTGTGTGTGTGTGTGTGTGTGTGCACATATACAGGAGGAACTTGTAAATATACATATATATATATATATTAGTTATTCTCGTAAATGCATCTATAATATTTATTATCGATTTTGTATTCACCATTATATGAGCACCAGTCTGTCATTTATTAATATTTAAATTGAACAAACAATGCACGTCTTCCAATAACTACCCGGGTTGTCTGCTGCAACAAGTTTCTCGACCGCGGTGTGTGCAACACCACCATTTGAACGTGGTGTCGTTGAGGTCAGGCGTAGGGCAAATGATGTATTGATAGTATACCGCTCCATTCGGTTTCAGGTGTTCTTTGTTGTCGCATATTGTTGGTTCTACAGGGAACATCTGAGAGCTTTCGTCGGTAGCATATAAACACTAGACCACGGTCACACAACTTGCAATTCTTCTAAGATTTGTAACACCAAAAACACACGCAAGCACACACGCAAAAGTACACACGAACGCACGCACGCACGCACAAACAAAGCGAGCGAGCAAGTGAGTGAGTGGGTGGGTGAGTGAGTGAGTGAGTGAGTGAGTGAGTGAGTGAAAAGAAATTTCGGTTAAGGAAGTGAGAAGGACTAGAGGGCAGTTGCATTAGCAAAGAGGGAGTGTAGACTAGATATGAGAACATTTTCATTGTCATAAAGAACAATACACGAATGGAACAGCTTATCAGCTGAGTGTGTAGGTGCTAGTAGTGTTAATATGCTTAATAATAAAATCGACATATACCTCAGAAAGGCGGGATACATTTAGATAGAAGGTTGGACTCTCGATAAACCAAAGAGTTTCCTTGTCCATCTGCCATCTAGAATGTAATCTTGTTATATCTTGTTGTGTTCATGAATATTCGGTTCATTTCGCCAGACTTAGGTTTTATCCGACAAGTTCACTGTGTTTAAAGTCAACGGTCATTGGGCGGTGCACTGCGCGTTTTATCATCGTTATAATCGGGCGTCATGATTTTTAATCGACGTGGCAACACTCCAAAATTATTCGCGCAAACTCTATTATTTTTCCAGCCTTTTGCGCAGATAACAGCCAAATTATGAATAATGATTCCAGACATGTGTAGCAAAGGAAGAACTTATAGTTAATGATCACGTTTTTATATGGTACATCTTGAATGTTTGTAGACATGACAATAATCACTTTAAAAGTATAGTCGGAAGAACAATTAATTGAATTATTAGAGAGAGGTATAATGAGAAATCTGGACCAGTGTGCGCATCTTTGTGCGCGGTTACCGTACCGCAATTGTGTATGTGTAATTCGACATAGATTGTCTTTGACATCGGAGGTTGGGTCGTTGTGAGATAACATGTGCTATACCTGTCACATTTGGTGTGTATAGTTCTCGTGCCTTGAACGATTCCCATCCGTAGATTTCACCTGACGTAGCGGCCAAGTACCAGCCCTTAGGGAAGCGTTCGTCGGTAGCGCTGTCGGTGCCTTCTGCCAACAATAGTAATAACAATACAGGAATTTATATAGCGCCAGATTTCACTTACGCTTAAATGCTCTCAGTCGCTTTACACAGAGCAATTGGTGGTTTTAGTACTAGTAAAAAGTAAAGGTAAGTTCTTATATAGCACAGTATCTAATCTTTACACTTTACTTCCCTGAAAGACATGTTCGATCAAACACCATCTCAACTTCTCTGGGAAGCATCCAACTATATGCTATAATTAATGCGCGAAGGGTGCTCGTACACATATCCGCCACTGTCTATAGCCAGATACTCATTTATATAGCCGAGTGAACTGGAGCAATGTAGAGAGAAACAATGTGCCCACGATGTTAACACCCGGGTGCTCTTAGTCTAGGGTCCGAAGTTCTACCCCTGAGCCACTGCATTTCTAGTGCGCCGTGTCCCCGGGACCAGCCCCTTCATAGGCGCGTACACAAATCACAATGACACGTATATGGAACCATACGTAAGTATAACAGATCTAATGATAGGTTTGATATTATATTAATGAATATTTGAATATTAATTTTTTGGAATCGTACAAACAAACAGTATGTATAAACAACAAATGTAACAATCAATTATATCATTACGATTCCGGGCAGACAGCGGAGCCAATTAAGGTTGTTACCAGTTGGTTTATATAATAATTATTAATACGAAACCATTTCTCATAAATTAAACTGGTCGCTGCCAACCCTACCATAGCTGTATAAACAATGATGTTATAATAATACTTTTGCGATTGATCAGGTGTGTAAAACGTAACATTAATATTCAATTAAGAATGTTCAGTTGACATGTATAGCAAACGTGTGGTAATACCAACTACCGACAATGACAAGGATATAATTACATACATATATGAACAGGTATTTTATATTGAATAAGCTTCAGCTAGCTCTTCATACTCTTTTACTACAATTGTTTTTAGTGATACAGCAAAACTTTTTATTTTGTTTTTTTGCTGGATGGTAAATACATATAAGAAATACTATTAGATATACTGAGTAATTCACACATATGACAGTTACGCAACTATAAATAAATAAAGTAAATTAGAAAGTAAAACGTTAGAAATATTATATTAGAAAATATAATAATAAGTTAATAACATAAATGATCGTAAAGTATTTATAAGAAGTAAATATTTATAATTAATAAAATACATGATCATAAGCGTATCATACAGGCGAGTTCGTTAATGGAATTATGCCAATTTACAAATAAATTACATGCGTCTTAAGGACAGTCACGAATAGTTAGAGTATCTCTGACTAATCAAGGCGAAGCATCAGAAAAAGTGGATCACCGCTTTACATTCAAAGTCACTTCTAATTTACCGAATTTGTCCCAGTTTTGTTTGTTATACGTTTAACCAAAGTCTGTGAACATATTCTTGCATCGGTAAGTGATGCAAGGATCTTGTTGCAGATTCGTCGCATTACGAGAATTTTGAGCAAGTACAAATATGTCTACTGGGTGAACTGTAACTGTAATCACGAATATTTAAATTCACTACGTGATGTACGTTGTCGTTTGTCTACGTCGCAGTCAAAACTATGCGCGGAACGTCCGTCAAGCATTGCATTTGCCAACAATGTTCATATCTGTTACATATACGAATTACATTACCACTGCGACATGACATTTCCTAGAGGACATCTGACACTTTTAGCATCTTTCCCTTAGGCTTATGAAACCAGATTTTCAAAGAAATACCTGTTCAGGCAGCCACTTTGTTGCCCGCTTGACGGAGTTTGCTAAGCAACCTGGACACATCAATTGTATATTGACCGTGGTATGAGCGGGGTATTTATTTAAATCCAGTGAGATACTTAATATCTTTATGTCCCGATACAGCGGTTTGTGTATCTGTTGTGTCACTAGCATTATTTAAGCCACCGTCAGCTTTCTAAATACCTGGTGTATGAATACAATACAATACGATACTACTCCATTTTACAATTTTGCGAGCATAACTAACCTACGCAAACAATACTCTTTATGTAATATGGTCGATTCTAAACCGGGTCAACTGGCCCTCGGGGGACAACAGTATGTCATGATCGAATCGTTCATAATTTGATACACATGTCACATACATATTAGGGTTTCCGAGCCTAAGTATACCAAATAGTTTCTTGATATATCTGATCAGCCTTGTTTATTGCAGACCAAGCATTACACTACAACTCTGCTCTACGTGTGCATCGACATTTCTCTCAGCACGAATCAACACATACATAGGCCTCATCTTGCAATAACCAATCTTCCGTATTTAAGCAGGAATTTTGATATTTCCCTCCTAAAGGTTTGAACCTCGAGGGCAAGCTTTCAACTATTATGCATACGTACCACAGATTTGATGCAAGAGCTCGATCTTTTCGAAAGAGTATATTCCAATAGGTACTGTTGTTTAAGATTAAAAATAGTGTGTTTTTAAAGGACAAAGTAATTGTTGTATCCAGGTTGCTTAAAAAAAACTCCATCACGCAGTCAATAAATTGGCTCTCTCTCTCTATCTCTCTCTCTCTCTTCCTCTCTCTCTCTCTCTCTCTCTCTCCCCCTCTCTCTCTCTCTCACTCTCCCCCCTCTCTCTCTGTCTCTGCCTGCCTGCCTGCCTGCCTGCCTGACTGCCTGCCTGACTGCCTGCCTGCCTGCCTGCCTGCCAGCCTGCCTGCCTGCCTGCCTGCCTGCCTGCCTGCCTGCCTGCCTGCCTGCCTGCCTGCCTGCCTGCCTGCCTGCCTGCCTGCCTGCCTGCCTGCCTGCCTCTCTTTCTCTTTCACACACACACACACACACCACGCCACGCCACGCCACACACGCACGCACGCACGCACGCACGCACGCACGCACACGCACAACGCACGCACCACACACACACACACACACACACACACACACACACACACACACACACACACACACACACACACACACACACACACACTGCTATTAACATTTTCAGTGACATTCAGTGTTATACAACAGAGTTCGTCTCACTCACCCAATATGCATATGCTATGAATCATACACACGCCCACGGCCACCGATAAAACCCGCGTCGGTGCCATTTCGGTTAAGCCGAACGATCTTATTTTGTTGTTGTGCTATATTGTGTTTGACGTGACGTCATCACATCATATCCATCGTTACGTACTTTGACCGTCTTTATCTCCTTCAAGGTGAAATGCTTATCATTACTATTGGTAAGTTTACTTAGTATCGTCTGGTCTAATTCATTCACGCTTTCTGAGAACCGAAAAGTACTTTGGATATTTTATTTTTAACTCCCTCTGCAACTGTGTATTGTAATCGTGAATACATATTTTGTTGCTGATAATACGTTGAACTTCATAGTATATTATATTGATGAAGATTATCTTGATTTAGACGTTCATGCATATATAAAATCGTTTATCTCGATAGACGAAAGATCGTTGCTGACGTCTAATGAAGAGTTTATAAAAAAATTATGGTCAATTGTTTTACCGATAACGCTGCCAATCAACAGTCGTATTCTTGAGTGCTATAAGGACGTGTTGGCTGGTCACTGGTCACTCACTGTCCAGTGGCCCACACAGTTCAAAACGCGGCGCCGGTATCAACTGTGTTGCTTACAGCAACTAGCAGGAGTATGTTGTAGTAAGTAGGTAAGATAGTTTATTACCACGTAACATTAAATATCCACAAGGTATGTTTTGCGTTGTTGCGTTAACATGCATACCAACATCTTTATACCTCCATCGCGCACCCAACAAATGAAACTAAGTTATGCAAGGTCTAAATTTAGCAACCAACTGACAACACGTTGCAGACAAATCGGACATTTCTTTACCAACATCTTTATACCTCCATCGTGCACCCAACAAAATGAAACTAAGTTATGCAAGGTCTAAATTTAGCAACCAACTGACAACACGTTGCAGACAAATCGTACATTTCTTTACCAACATCTTTATACCTCCATCGTGCACCCAACAAAATGAAACTAAGTTATGCAAGGTCTAAATTTAGCAACCAACTGACAACACGTTGCAGACAAATCGTACATTTCTTTACCAACATCTTTATACCTCCATCGTGCACCCAACAAATGAAACTAAGTTATGCAAGGTCTAAATTTAGCAACCAACTGACAA
>JAODUO010002239.1:0-33467 GCA_025642075.2 Ridgeia piscesae
GGCCATCACATATTCGCAACAAATGTCCAACACCAAAGCAATCAAATGTAAATGTCAGGTACATTTTAGTCGATAAAAGACAGTGATCGATTTCAGCTCTCGTCGCAGAGCCACAGGTGATGTGCCAGTTGTGGCATTATAACGCACTCGTTTATGTACATCATTATAGGTCGGTTCATTATTTTAGTAGCATTTTAAGCGGGACTTCGATCACTAGCTTTGCCGGTAGGCCTATATCATAGGAAACTTACAGCATCAGTACGCACGAAATAGTTTAATTACTTATAAATAATATAATAATTACTTATTATTATCACTATGATCTGCAGGAAATTATAAGTTTTATTAGAATATACTAATATTTCATATGGCGCCACGTCCATAATTGCCTGTGGCGCGTCACAATACACAGCTATAAAAAATATACTATAACAAGAAAACTACACACAGGTAATATTTTAAAGTAAATAATAAAATACATGTCTCTATATAATGAAATAAAGTGACCTATTAATCATAACAATACCATACAAATTTCATAACAACAATAGTGATCAACGAATGTAAAGGTATGTTTAATAGCAATAAATAATGAAAATGGTAAACTAGTTAAGACGTATCAATAATTTTCATTCAACTCATACACACACATTATGCATAAGAACATATTACTCAAGCAATTTTTTTATTACGAAGGATATTTCCACCTCCAGGAATGTAATAATAATAATTTTTGAACAAAACACTTTATTAATTATCGTAATAATAAATCCCTGACATTTAAACAGAATATGAATATATGGAAATATGAGGTGGTAAAAAACAACACAATAATGTTAATAAGTTATTGTTTTAGTTATTATTGATAAACACATCTCTTACGTAATATAAGCTTCATGCTCGCAGCACACCGGGGATGTTTATAGAATATTGTTTAAAAACAATGTGACATAATCGAAAAAAACGTACTTTCCATACCTATTTTATGACTAATAGGTAAGTTTAGTTAATTATGTAGACACATGTATTTTTATTAGTTATTGTTAAATATTACCCGTGGGTAAAAACGGTGGCGTTCCTTTGTCGATGGCCTATGCTCACAGCGAGCAAACAGGCATAAGTAAGTAAAGATTACCCGTGGGTATCATTCTTCTTGTTGCATTTTTTTAGTGAAGCGCCACGAACAGTTATGGATTTGGCACTATATCAAATAAAATATTATAATTATAAAAAATATCATAAAACCAATAATGCTCTGAAGATCAAAGTGATGATAATAATTAAGTATTATTATATCACTTTTAATTGATTAAACTATGTGTCGCGTAAAGTAAGTAAAGTTTCTAAATATTCGCGCGCACAAACGCGCCTCCTAACGGTAAAGATAACTTATATTGCGATTTTAGGGAAAGCGCGGATTCGATTAAGTTGCCGTCGAGATCTGGGCGTTTGTTTTGTGAATGTTCTTCGTTAGAGGAATGCAAGTGATTTCTGTGTAACGTAGTGTATCCATTCGTATGTAGGATATGTGAGAAGTTTGGCGACTGTTGGTGGTCGTCTTCGTGGTTAAGTCAGAAAGTAAAAGGTAGTAGGCCTATGGCTATGCACAGTTCACGCCGACCAAGTCGACCACGCTACGTCATTATGTTGATAAAACGGCGTAGGGCATACATTTTTTATGGTTGTGTGTTCTAAATAGTTTTTCTGGTAAACCGCTGACATTAAAAGTATGATTACTGTTGGAAGTTGTTACTTTTTATCAACTCTTAGGCCCATATCACCAATTGACACCATCGCATGTGCCATAGCGTTGTCTTTTGTTTCCCTTTAAGTTTTATTTAAACTGAATTGCACTTCAAACAGCCATACCTGATCGAAACTGCTTATAATAAAATGAACAAACACCCCGTGACATAAATTGCTGAATTAACCTAAGGTTGTGCTCCTCATTTTAAGAAATCAAACATTTATATATGTAACTCCCTGAATCACATTTGAACACCTCGTTCCTAAAAAAAAACAAGATCGCTCAGTCACTCGTAGTCTCGCTTAACCAACTGTCGGTCGGGTGCGTTGTCGCGCTTATTTTTTTCCGGTCGTTAAGAATGTTCCGATTGACGTTTCTGCGCATGCGCAATAAATATAATATCATCAATGTCTAGCGAAACCACAAAGCATTTTCGGTGTAAATGCAACGAGCTATTCGTTAACTCTCCTGTGATGATTACTGTGAAGAGTTTTTGTTGTTGTAAATCACTGTCACGAATTATGGCGCACTACTGTCACGTGATTTACGCTTGCTTTCAAAATATGCCTCACAACTTGTTTGCTCGTGTTAATTTGCGACAAATAACTTTGCTGAGAGGTTATATACATCCTAACGGACAACCCGTGGCATTTATACCGAATTTTTTTTTTCGCTGGACATTGATGATTTTATATCGCGCATGCGCAGAAACGGCAATCCGAACGTTTATAACGCCGGAAAAATGTTAGCGCTACAGCGTAACTAAGAGATGAATAGCTGAAAAGTGCTGCCACCTCACGGAGCATGGGAAAGCGAGGTTTTTCGTGAATAGCCTCGTCCTTAAATAATGATACGGATCTCCGATAGATTTAATAAGATTTAACAAGATTGCCACCTAGAGATTCAACTCTAGATGGCAGGTGGACTAGGAAGCCATTTGGCTTATCGAGAGTCCAACCTATCTATCTAAGTATACCCCGCCCGTCTTAGGTATATGTCGATTTTATTTTTAAATATATTAACACTACTAGCACCTACACAATCAGCTGATAATCCGTTCCATTCGTTTACTGTTCTTTGTGAAAATGAATATTTTCTAATATCTAGTCTACACTGCTTCTTTACTAATGTAACTCCATGTCCTCTAGTCCTTCTCTCTTCCTTGACTGTGAAAAAAAATATTTCTGTCAATATTTTCATATCCATTCAATATTTTAAACACCTCAATCTGATCTCCTCTCAATCTTCTGGTTTCTAGTGTTGTTAAACCACATTCTTTTAGACGCATTTCATAACTAATATTCCTGAGTTTTGGTATCATTTTGGTTGCTCTCCTTTTGTACTCTTTCTAGCATATCAATATCCTTCTTGCGATATGGCCTCCATGCTTGTATACACTATTCTAAGTGAGGCCTAACTATTGTTTTATACAGCGGTATTATTAGTTCTTTTTCTTTGTACACTATATTTCGCCTAATTAATCCAATAATTTGGTTTCCCTTTGCTGCTGCAATTCCACACTGCTCTGATACCTTCATGTCAGCACTAATAGTTAACCCTAAGTCCTTTTCCTTTAAGGTAGTATTTAGTACAGTATCACCCATTGTATATTGTGCATCTTCATTCCCATGTCCTGTGTGAAGGCACTTACACTTTCCAAAATTAAACAGCATTTGCCACTTCTCAGACCATTCTATCAACTTATTAAGATCATCTTGTAAATGCTGTCTATCTGCATCACTTTTAATTTTCCTAAACACTTTTGTGTCGTCCGCAAACTTCAACACCTTGCTTGTTATGTCATCATCCAAATCAATGATATATATTAAGAATAAAATAGGTCCCAGTACTTATCCCTGCGGTATTCCTCTCAAAACCGCTTTCCAGTTTGAAACCTCCCCATCAACTACTACTCTTTGTCTTCTATCAATAAGCCATTTTTCTATCCAGTTTATCATTCCATTTCCTATGCCATGGGCCTTTAGTTTAAGTAGTAGTCTTTGATGTGGCACTTTGTCAAAGGCTTTTTAAAATCTAAGTAGATTATATCTACTGGTGATCCCTCATCTAGCCACTTTGTGACATCTTCCAAAAAACATAACATATTTGTTAAGCATGACCTCGCTTTTAAAAACCCATGTTGAGATGGGTTTATCAATTTATTTTTAACAAGAAAATCAACCACGTGATCTTTAATTAGTCTTTCTAATAGTTTGCAAATCACCGATGTTAAACTCACTGGTCTATAGTTCTCTGACTTGTTTCTCGAACCTTTTTTAAATAATGGTATAATGTTTGCTTCTTTCCATTCTAACGGAACTATTCCCTCCTCTAATGACAAATTGAACACTGTTGCAAGCGGTATGCTGATTTGTTCTACAATTTCCAATAGTAATTTGGGAGGAATCCCATCCACTCCAGGTGATTTATTATCCTTCATATCTCTTATTTTAATAGCTACCATTGTTGGGGTTACAATTAGTTGTCCTAAATAGTCAAACTCTCTCCCTTCGAACTTAGTCTCAAGTACTGGTAATATACTAATATCTTCCCTGGTAAACACCGAACTAAAGTACTCATTTAGGTTTTCTGCCATTAAGAATCCCTCTGTTATTATGTTTCCATCACTACCTTCTAGAGGACCAACCTTATCCTGAACTTTCTGTTTACTTCGAACATACGCATAAAAACTCTTGCTGTCATGTTTTATATTAAAAGCTATTTTTTGTTCGTAGTTTCTCTTTGAATTTCTAATTTCAGCTGTAGCTTGATTAAGTGCTTCTTTATAAATGCTATAGTCTTCTTCACTTCCGGTATGTCTATATGTCTTCCACATCATTTGCTTGTACTTGATTTTTCTAATGGCTTCCTTCGATAAGTGTTTCTTCTTTGACCGTTTCCCCTGTTTTTTCAAGGGGACAAATTTGTCAACGACGCAGTCAATTTCACTCTTTAAAATATTCCAGCATTCTGTTGCTGTCTTATTCTTCAGTGTGTTATTCCAGTCTATCTTTGCTAAATATTCCCTCATGTCCTTATATCTTCCTTTGTGAAAATGTTTCCTGTACCTTATTTTTCTATTCCGTTCTCCCTTTACTTTGATGATAAAATGTATCTGGTTGTGATCACTACACCCCAGTGGCTCACATATCTTGACATTATCAACAAATTCCTTCTGTGAGCTCAATACTATGTCTAACACGTTCTCGCCCCTGGTTGCTTCTAACACATGTTGAGAAAGGAAACTATCTTGTACTAAATTTAAAAACTCTTGATCCTCTCTCCCGGTACTCTGTAGAGAAGTCCACTGTATATGCCCATGGTTAAAATCCCCATAATAATACAGTCCCGTTTACTCACTTCTTTGATAGCGTTATGTATTTTTTCATTCTCTTCCATGCTTATGTTTGGACTCCGATACACTAACCCAACAGTTAATGTTGAGTTTCCTGTAACTATGTTACACCAGACAGCTTCTTCACATTCTGCTTCTTTTTCTAATTTTATTTCATAAGCTTGGATGGATTCTTTAATATATAAAATAACTCCGCCTCCCCTTCTTCCTAATCTATCTTTCCTAAACATTACATACCCTGTCATTCCTAATTCGGCATCTGATATATCGGGTGTGGCCCAAGATTCAGTTATACCTATTGTGTGAGGGTCAATATCTTCTACCATAATGTTTAGTTCATTTCTTTTGTTTTCTATGCTCCTTGCATTTAAACAAACACATTTATAACCAAATTCCGTAGGGCTTTCCAGGCTGTTCTTTGCTGATGTCTTTTTGCTATCTTTATCTATGCCTCTAGTATTTGGCTTCTCTGTGTATCCCCCCTGCGAAACTAGTTTAAAAGTTGCAACCTGTTCCATTATTCATCGATCAAAGAAGGTTCTCGGAGAACACTGCTGCGCCCTTTCCGCTTAGATGGAGGCCATCTCTCATAAACATGTCTTCTTTACCAACAAAATATCCCCCACAAATCTACAAATCCAACTCCTTCTTCTTCACACATCTGCTCTAATAGTCCGTTAATTGCCATCCTCTTGCAATTTCTAAATGTTGTTCCCCTTCCCCTCATCACTGGCAAGATTCCTGAGAGTATGATCTGTTCAACTCTCGTCTTCTTCAGTGTCTCTACCAACTCTCTGTATCTCTTTACTATCCTGGTTGTTCCTTCCCTGTCTGCATTGTTCGTCCCTACATGTACTAATATAGACCCCCCTTGGCCATGCCCCAATACGTTCTTTACCCGTTCAGTCACATGGTCTATCCTAGCCCCCGGAAGACAAACAACAACGTCTTCTCCTTTGCTTAATGTCCTGTCTGTCTTTCGCAAAATGAAATCTCCCATAAATACCCTTTCTGTTCTCAATGCCCCCTCGATCACTGCTTCAGAGTAGCTCCTCCGTTTTGCATCTCCCTGGTTGCCGACTTTTCTCCCTGCCGCTTTCTCTGTTGTTCCTTTCTTTCCGGTCTCTTTTCTTCCTGGCGATAGTGGTAGTTACGGGTTTATTTGTCCTATTATTAATGCGGTAAGTTAATTCCTCGAATTCGTAGTTACACCAACATACGACACTACAATGCGTTAATTCTACAGTTTTACACCATACAACGTACACTTGCATTACACAAATATTATGTCTTAACGCATTTTTGTAGTACTAAAACCGGGTGGGACCATACTTTATCGCCCATTTCGTCTTTGTTTTTTTTAGTTGTTTCCAGCGTTCCCTTATAATGTTATGATCTCAACGGTGTCATTTATGTTTCCGACACAAATTTGCCAACCCGATCTTTCTGCATTCTACGCTAGCACTGAGGGTGGTCACGCCTGGCCTGGTCCTAAAAAGTAGGCTAGTAACAGTCATGTTACAGGTTCTTACAGGTCCTTTTCTGGCTTGTATTAGGCATTCCTGCCTCTTGTGCCAGCTCTGTCTTCAGCATTGTTTTGAGACTGTGCGCATGCGTCTAAAGGTGACACAGTCCATAGTAGAGGTGGTGCAGTAAAATCATTTTGATAGGATGATTTTTCCATAGTTTATCAATTTTTACTTCAAAAGATTGGACTGATGGAGCATCTACCACAGACTGTGGCAGACTATTCCATACATCAGTAGATCGGTATATAAATGAATTTTTTCGGATGTTTAATCGGCATCTTTCTGAAATTTTTTTTAGGTTGTGCCCTCTCGTTACTGAATAATTTTCCCTTAATGTAACAAAATTTGATGTAACAATAGATTCATATTTCGCAGTTAATATTTTGTAAATTTCTAGACGACGGTATGAAAGAGTTGGTAGGTTTAATCTTTTTAGGCGTTCTTTATAATCAAGTTCTTTATATCCAGGAATTAATTTAGTTGCTCGACGCTGAACATTTTCAAGTGCTGTTATGTGTTCCATTAAATATGTACTCCATACATGGTTTGCATACTTGATATGTGGTCAGACAAGATATTCAAAAACTGTAGAAAAACACTTGTCATCTAGATATTCAAAAGTGCATCGAATTATCCCCATCATAGAATTGGCTTTATTAATTTTTTCTGACATATGTGCCTCAAAAT
Source organism: Ridgeia piscesae (assembly GCA_025642075.2). Classification (NCBI taxonomy): domain Eukaryota; kingdom Metazoa; phylum Annelida; class Polychaeta; order Sabellida; family Siboglinidae; genus Ridgeia; species Ridgeia piscesae. The sequence goes on from JAODUO010002239.1 coordinate 7,319, forward strand.
TGCAAAATCGTGTTATACTGTATAAATTATACCTATTATAGCATAAAGACAGTCAAAATATGTTTTCATGTACCATTTAGGGGTTGAAAATAGACGCAGTAAGGGCGCTTAACGCTGTGTACACATCGACCACGAGGCGTTTTCGAAACCGCTGAAGGCATGGCTAAAAGCCCAGAAGGAAATGCATGATCAAGCGATGCAGTTTGCCTGTTGTTAGAGATGTGTTAAATATAGTTGATAGAGGAATACTGATGTAGTCTGCTAATTCGTTTATGACCCTAGGGTGAACGCCATCAGGTCCAGGTGATTTAAATGTTTTTAGTTTTTTTACTTTTTATGCCACCATTGATGGGTTGATAGTACACGTTTCCACTGTATTATAACATCTTATAGGTTCCTCAGGAGTATTCTCTTGTGGTTCAGTTGTAAATACCGAAAATAAATAATCAGCCAACAGCTCTGCTTTTTCCAAGTCTGAGTTTGTTAAGTCATCTTTCAATTAATTTTTGATTAAGTTGGGTATACTCGTTCTTGTCTTCATTTTAGCCTGGGCATATTGCCAGCATTTCTTAGGATTTTCTTTTATTTGGCTAATGAGTGGCAAGAGTCAGTACTTCTTCAAAATTCACTGAGGCTGAGGCGGCCAAGTAGTCCTTACTCCTCAGGTGCGATTAATTTTGTTTTCCAAATTGATTAAGTTGTGCTTCTGGCGGGAAAATTGGCAGATGTAGAGGTTTGAAATTGGTGGTGTATAAAATTTGAAAAACAAGCGGAAATACTGATTGATAAGTATTATTCTTGTGTTAAGGTTATTCATAAAGTGGTACTGGACATATATTGAGTAGTAGTTTTGGTTAAAGTTTGTTAGTTAACAGTATTTTTGAACAGATTAGTATAGTGGGTGATAAAAGGGTAATCTAGGCTTCGACAAATTGTAAACAAGATTGAGCAAATCTCTTTATTTGATATAGTATATAAGAGATAAAGCAATAAGAGTAACAACTACATATGTAAGATAAAACTGTGAATAGGTATCATTGTTATTAAAAATAAACAAGCGTTTTAGTAGGAAACCCTTGTTTGTTTGTTTATATAGGTAGTGTCCAACGTTTCCGCTAGGGAACGGTACCAGTACAGACTAAACTTATTGTTCATGGTAGCATAGGTAGTAGTTGTTTATAACATAAAGTTTGCTGCAGTTGCTGTACACAATAAACAAACAGTCTTTCTAAAGACTAAGTTGGTTTAAACTAAGAGTTGATTTTGACAAATCGTAATATGGCACCTGGCAAGCGGCAAGTGAAGGCAAGGAGGCACTTGGTGTGTAACCACTGCCACAGCCTGGTGGATTTTGCCGTATCGGGGTGCGGAAAAACTTGGTCAGAGACAACGGAGGAAGGGTCCTGTCTGACAGCAGAGTTAGCTAGGCTAACGGATATTGTGAAGGGGATGCAGAGTGGAGGGAGGGTGATTGCAAGGACAACAAATGGAGAAAGAACAACAGGAAACATGACATGCAGGAAGGTGGCAGGGGAGAAAGTGACAGTAGAGAAGGAGGGAGGGACAAGGGAACAGGAGATGAGAGAAGTAGATGCGACAGGAGGTAAGACGAATGGAAGAAAGGAAGTGAGAGGTGATGTGACCAAACGGAAGTCAATAACAAGGACGATGACAGGAAGAAAAGAGACCGGAAAGAAAGGAACAACAGAGAAAGCGGCAGGGGGAAAAGTCAGCAACCAGGGAGATGCAAAACGGAGGAGCTACTCTGAAGCAGTGATCGAGGGGCATTGAGAACAGAAAGGGTATTTATGGGAGACTCCATTTTGCGAAAGACAGACAGGACATTAAGCAAAGGAGAAGACGTTGTTGTTTGTCTTCCGGGGGCTAAGATAGAGCATGTGAGTGAACGGGTAGAGAACGTTTTGGGGCATGGCCAAGGGGGGTCTATATTAATACATGTAGGGACGAACAATGCAGACAGGGATGGAACAACCAGGATAGTAAAGAGATACAGAGAGGAGTTGGTAGAGACACTGAAGAAGACGAGAGTTGAACAGATCATACTCTCAGGAATCTTGCCAGTGATGAGGGGAAGGGGAACAACATTTAGAAATTGCAAGAGGATGGCAACTAACGGACTATTAGAGCAGATGTGTGAAGAAGAAGGAGTTGGATTTGTAGATTTGTGGGGATATTTTGTTGGTAAAGAAGACATGTTTATGAGAGATGGCCTCCATCTAAGCGGAATGGGCGCAGCAGTGTTCTCCGAGAACCTTCTTTGATCGATGAATAATGGAACAGGTTGCAACTTTTTTAACTAGTTTCGCAGGGGGGATACACAGAGAAGCCAAATACTAGAGGCATAGATAAAGATAGCAAAAAGACATCAGCAAAGAACAGCCTGGAAAGCCTTACGGAATTTGGTTATAAATGTGTTTGTTTAAATGCAAGGAGCATAGTAAACAAAAGAAATGAACTAAACATTATGGTAGAAGATATTGACCCTCACATAATAGGTATAACTGAATCTTGGGCCACACCCGATATATCAGATGCCGAATTAGGAATGATAGGGTATGTAATGTTTAGGAAAGATAGATTAGGAAGAAGGGGAGGCGGAGTTATTTTATATATTAAAGAATCCATCCAAGCTTATGAAATAAAATTAGAAAAAGAAGCAGAATGTGAAGAAGCTGTCTGGTGTAACATAGTTACAGGAAACTCAACATTAACTGTTGGGTTAGTGTATCGGAGTCCAAACATAAGCATGGAAGAAAATGAAAAAATACATAACGCTATCAAAGAAGTGAGTAAACGGGACTGTATTATTATGGGGGATTTTAACCATGGGCATATACAGTGGACGTCTCTACAGAGTACCGGGAGAGAGGATCAAGAGTTTTTAAATTTAGTACAAGATAGTTTCCTTTCTCAACATGTGTTAGAAGCAACCAGGGGCGAGAACGTGTTAGACATAGTATTGAGCTCACAGAAGGAATTTGTTGATAATGTGAGCCACTGGGGTGTAGTGATCACAACCAGATACATTTTATCATCAAAGTAAAGGAGAACGGAATAGAAAAATAAGGTACAGGAAAAAATTTCACAAAGGAAGATATAAGGACATGAGGGAATATTTAGCAAAGATAGACTGGAATAACACACTGAAGAATAAGACAGCAACAGAATGCTGGAATATTTTAAAGAGTGAAATTGACTGCGTCGTTGACAAATTTGTCCCCTTGAAAAAACAGGGGAAACGGTCAAAGAAGAAACACTTATCGAAGGAAGCCATTAGAAAAATCAAGTACAAGCAAATGATGTGGAAGACATATAGACATAACGGAAGTGAAGAATACAATAGCATTTATAAAGAAGCACTTAATCAAGCTACAGCTGAAATTAAAAATTCAAAGAGAAGCTACGAACAAAAAATAGCTTTTAATATAAAACATGACAGCAAGAGTTTTTATGCGTATGTTCGAAGTAAACAGAAAGTTCAGGATAAGGTCGGTCCTCTAGAAGGTAGTGATGGAAACATAATAACAGAGGGATTCTTAATGGCAGAAAACCTAAATGAGTACTTTAGTTCGGTGTTTACCAGGGAAGATATTAGTATATTACCAGTACTTGAGACTAAGTTCGAAGGGAGAGAGTTTGACTATTTAGGACAACAAATTGCAACCCCAACAATGGTAGCTATTAAAATAAGAGATATGAAGGATAATAAATCACCTGGAGTGGATGGGATTCCTCCCAAATTACTATTGGAAATTGTAGAACAAATTAGCATACCGCTTGCAACATTGTTCAATTTGTCATTAGAGGAGGGAATAGTTCCGTCAGAATGGAAAGAAGCAAACATTATACCATTATTTAAAAAAGGTTCGAGAAACAAGTCAGAGAACTATAGACCAGTGAGTTTAACATCGGTGATTTGCAAACTATTAGAAAGACTAATTAAAGATCACCTTGTTGATTTTCTTGTTAAAAATAAATTGATAAACCCATCTCAACATGGGATTTTAAAAGCGAGGTCATGCTTAACAAATATGTTATGTTTTTTGGAAGATGTCACAAAATGGCTAGATGAGGGATCACCAGTAGATATAATCTACTTAGATTTAAAAAAAAGCCTTTGACAAAGTGCCACATCAAAGACTACTACTTAAACTAAAGGCCCATGGCATAGGAAATGGAATGATCAACTGGATAGAAAAATGGCTTATTGGTAGAAGACAAAGAGTAGTAGTTGATGGGGAGGTTTCAAACTGGAAAGCGGTTTTGAGTGGAGTACCGCAGGGATCAGTACTGGGACCTATTTTATTCTTAATATATATCATTGATTTGGATGATGACATAACAAGCAAGGTGTTCAAGTTTGCGGACGACACAAAAGTGTTCAGGAAAATTAAAAGTGATGCAGATATACAGCAGTTACAAGATGATCTTAATAAGTTGATAGAATGGTCTGAGAAGTGGCAAATGCTGTTTAATTTTGGAAAGTGTAAGTGCCTTCACACAGGACATGGGAATGAAGATGCACAATATACAATGGGTGATACTGTACTAAACACTACCTTAAAGGAAAAGGACATAGGGTTAACTATTAGTGCCGACATGAAGGTATCAGAGCAGTGTGGAATTGCAGCAGCGAAGGGAAACCAAATTCTTGGATTAATTAGGCGAAATATAGTGTACAAAGAAAAAGAACTAATAATACCGCTGTATAAAACAATAGTTAGGCCTCACTTAGAATATTGTATACAAGCATGGAGGCCATATCGCAAGAAGGATATTGATATGCTAGAAAGAGTACAAAGGAGAGCAACCAAAATGATACCAAAACTCAGGAATATTAGTTGCGAAATGCGTCTAAAAGAATGTGGCTTAACAACACTAGAAACCAGAAAATTGAGAGGAGATCAGATTGAGGTGTTTAAAATATTGAATGGATATGAAAATATTGACAGAAATATTTTTTTCACAGTCAAGGAAGAGAGAAGGACTAGAGGAGGTGGAGTTACATTAGCAAAGAAGCAGTGTAGACTAGATATTAGAAAATTTTCATTTTCACAAAGAACAGTAAACGAATGGACCAGATTATCAGCTGATTGTGTAGGTGCTAGTAGTGTTAATATATTTAAAAATAAAATCGACATATACCTAAGAAGGGCGGGGTATGCTTAGGTAGATAGGTTGGACTCTCGATAAGCCAAATGGCTTCCTAGTCCACCTGCCATCTGGAGTTGAATCTCTAGGTGGCAATCTTGTTAAATCTTGTTAAATCTTAAAAACTTGATTGTCTGTAATTGCAACTTGAGAGCTTATTTGAGCTTATCTTAAAATGTGTCCAATACAACATTAGTAATTACAAGGCTAGTAGAACTTTAGTTGCTGATGGCGATGCCACAGCCACATTCTGGAGAGGGTATAATACGTTCGTGGCCGAATTTGGTCATATTAAGACGGGTGTAAAACACAAGATATTCAAACAATATTGGTGTTTTTATTATAAGCTGCATGTATAGCTAACATATCCATTATAAATCCATTATCTATTTGTAATGCAAACTATATTGTCCAAATGACTTCAGGGCCACCTTGTCCATTGTTGTAATCACAATGTATGTTATATTTTAATTAAGATATTTTAATATATTAAGTACCAGGGGGTACACATTATTTTGTTGACTAATGTATAAAAAAAACACAGTACTATATGAATTAATGAATGAATGCAAGTTTATTTAACAACAACAACACAGGAATATACATATATAATACAATTCCATGATTGGTGAAGTGAATCGCTGTTCAATTCAATTAAATTCAATAACTTTATTCCGGAACATTACATCCATATAAAAACTAAAGTATGACTAATAACTATATACATAAAGCATTGTCCGCCAATGGCGACAGAGTGGTGAAGTATACAGAGCATCACTGTTCATGATACTCTGTAGTATTGCATTTCCCGATTTAGCTATACACGTCAAAAAACTATACACATTTTTTCTAATTAACATTTTACATGTGGGTAAGCCTCTTGACACAAACATATAAGCCGCACTACAATCTCGAGGTTCATTGCATATAAATCTAAACACATTATTGTATGATGTATATAATGAAGTACAGTAGGATTTAAGTAAAGTACATTTAACAGATTCTGTTAACATGTAAACCTTTCGGATCAAGGCATTACCCTGAGCATAAATTATCTTGTATTGCCTAGATATGTCATCACTGTCGCATAGTTCTCCTGTGATAATATGCCCAAGATATTTATACTTACTAACCCTTGGCAATGTTTCACCACTTAGCAAAATGTTTGGAATGTGTATATCTTTCACCTTTTTACAAGAAAATATCATAACATTACTCTTGGTTCTATTGTATTTAATATCATGTTCTATCCCATATTCTGAACACACAGATAATAGCTTTGATAGCTGTTGTTGTTAAAGAGACATAAGTCATGACTTGTAAGGCGCTATGCCCTTTTCAACTAAAATGCGTAGTAGATATAGTAGGAGTTATACGATTAAATACAATGCAACAATAATGCGTTTTTGTTGTGGTGGTAACTGTTCATAAATACAAAGAAAGTAACGTCGACTTTATAATCTTTTTTTAAATTGTTGGAAACTTGCCAACTGTGTTATGCCACTTGCTAGACCGTTCCATATGTGTATACCTCTGACAGTAATTGACAGTAGCCTATGGGTGGTGTTCGCTTTTTTAACATAAAATAGTTTAGATTGTCTGGTATCTAACTGTACTCCACTATAATTTATTTTGTAATAGCTTTAACTAAGTTACATAAGATTTATTTGTAGATATACGAAACATCGGTTTCAACGGACAACAAAGATCAACATGATGTTGGTGCAGAGATCGACTTACCAGTCTACAATACTCAAGAAGACTCTCAGCTCACTGAATCAAACATCAGCCAAGACAGAATCTCTATAAGTTGTGGACTTTCTGCTGATTGTCAGAAATATTGTTCTGAAGAATACAAATTGGTGCAGAACATAAAGGTTGAAGCCGAGCAAGTAGAGGTCAAGCAAGAAGAAGACGTATGCTGTCAGCAAAGGTGTAGTGTTGATATTCACCTAGAGACATGTTTGGGAACTGTGAATGGTGCACACGACGAAACAGGCGACCACAAAGATATTCTGCAATTCCCAGCCGCAGGGCAGCTGCAACCGTGGACTCAGAGTCTTAATGAACCCATTGAAGTCAAACAAGAGATGACAGATCCAAATGAATGTGACAGAGATGGGGAAGATACGAGACGTTGGGTCGTGTGTGAGGCTGGCAAACTTCTGAAAGAGATCAAAGTCGAACACACTCAGAGTGTCTCAGAGACATAGTCAACCAAAGATTGCTGTGAACACATTGATCAGAAGCAAAAATGCAGTAATACAAATAGCAAGCAAATCCCTAAAAAGAAGTCGAATATTGAAGTCAGTCGAATTTCTACAAGTGAGAATGATGAGTTAAAAACATTGAAACATCACAGAATGACTCACACGGGTGAGAGACAGTTTGTTTGTGATACATGTGAAAAGTCGTTCAATCAGCCAAAGAATCTGAACCGACACCAAGTGATTCACACTAGTGAGACACCACACATCTGTAACACTTGTGGAAATTCATTCAGACATTGGGGTAGTCTGAACAAACATAGTATGATTCATACTGATGAGAAACCGTACTTTTGTAAGACATGTGGAAGGTCATTCAGAGAGTTGGGTATTTTGAAAACTCACAATAGGATTCAGACTGGCGAGAAACCGTACGTTTGTAATATGTGTGGAAGATTATTCAGATTTACGAGTAGTCTGAAACGACACAAAGTGACTCACACTTGTGAGAAACGAGACACCCGGAACACTTCAGTCAGACACATGAATAGTCCAAAACATTAAAAAACAAAAGTGAAACTGGTGAGAAACCGTATGTTTGTAATACATGTGGAAGATCGTTCAGACAGCTGAGTACTTTCAATACTCACAATAGGATTCACACTGGTGAGAAACCGTACCTTTGTAATACATGTGGAAAATCATTCAGATAGTCTAATATTTTGAAATGTCACGAAACAACTCACACTGATGATAACATTTGTAGTACATGTGGAAAGTCATTCAAACGTTTGAAAACTCTGAGACATCACATGAAGTCATCCATAAATGCAGGTAATCTGAAACAGCACACACCTACTCACACTGGCGAGAGATGATACATTTGTGACGTATGTGGAAGACCGTTCTCTGGGTCACGTACTCTGAAGTATCATAAATTCACTCACACTGGTGAGAAACTGTAACGTTGTGGTCAATGTGGAAAGTCGTTCACCCGACTAAGTACACTGAAGCAACATGACTTATGTCAGACTGGAGAGAAACGGTTCATTTGTAATACAAGTGGAAAGTCATTCAGCAGGTCAAGCAGTCTGAATCAACATAAAATGATTCACACTCGAGCAAAGCCGTAGACTTGTAATACATGTGGAAAGTCATTCACCAGGTCATATATGAAGCTACATGCAGTGATGATTCACACTCATGCGAAGCTTGTAATACATGTGGAAAGTCATTCACCAGGTCTTGTAATCTAAGGCAACATGAAATGACTCACACTCGAGCAAAGCCTTGTAATACACGTGGGAAGTCATTCAGTTTGTCCAGTTACATGAAACACATGGAATAATCTACACTGGTGAAAAACTACAATCGTGATACATGTCGAAAGGAATACACCCAGTCGTGTAATTTGAAAATACATGAAATAAAAAAAGTTGAGAAAGCCTACATTTGTAATTCGTATGGAAGGTCGTTCAGACAATTGAAAACTCTGAAATATCACACATTGACACAGGTGAGAAACTGCACATTTTGTAATGCGTGTTTTACATGTGTATGCAAAGTCATTCGTACATTCACGTAATCTGATACATCATAACATGACTCACGACTGCCGAGAGACCACACAGACTTATCTCAACAGATTTTTGGGATCTGTATTTCCCAAATGTGGGCATAAATTAAAGAAGTGCAAGATCAATTTATATTTGATTGGAAATGTTCCCTGGGGGCTACAAGGACTCACAGTCCGGTACGTTTTCAATTTACATACTTTATAAACAAAAGTGAATTAACCTAATGCTCTAATTCTGCATAGACATATCTTTGGATAAAGAGGTAATACACAAGACATTTGTATTTGATTGGATGTTTCTGCGGGCACCTCCAGGCATTGCTCACGAGCTAAATGTTCACACTTGCCTGGATTATGATTAGCATGACTTGTTTATTTGCCGACTTTAATATTCCTGCACTTGCGTATTCGAATGATGGCCGAAATGGGCCATCACGTTTTGTGTGGCTATTCTCAACGCGCGATGCGCCTAAAATAAATATACGCCAACCTGTTAATATAATCTAGATTCGACACCAAAATTGGTTGCCGAATTCATGGTGTCTTATAACATGAAGCGTATTGTTCCTCTACCGCTCCCGAATTTATTTTATAATCAATTTTCAGTTAAATGATCGATAATATAAACGCGTTTGTTTGCTCTATTCATGAAGAACCAAGGATCGGAATGAAACGTTTTATTAGAAGATTAACCGAAGTTTCTAGCCTTTTTTACGACTTATTCTGGCTTCATTCGGTCGGCATATAAATTCCGCAAGAATACAACCAAACGATATGACACATTTGAACATTTAGACGTTAAATCAACGCAAACGTCGATACCAGTGCGTGTTGTCGTCGTTTACCTCCCGGTGACCACCTCCGTCCAGTCGTTCCTTGACGTATTCGCAACGTACGCAAACGAAATAATTGTTACACTGGTGTAAAGGTATTGAATGACATTTTAGCAGAAAACAACTTAAAACAACATGTCACAGATCTCACACATATAAAGGGACACATGTTAGACTTGGTGATAACACGCTCATCTAGTTCAATCGTTTCGTCAACTTCAGCGTACCCCAGCAGTATATCAGACCACTACAGTGTCGTTTCCGTCTATCGTCGGCTATCCCAGTGCCTGCTCGTGCCGTGAAACAGCTGCGTGATTTTCGCGGACTTGATTTCATTCGCCTCGAAACTGACCTTTCTTCGCGTCTTGCGTCTGTAGACACCACTCTAAATGTGAATACCATGGTTGGCCAGTACGCGCATGCGATTTTATCAACCATTGACTTGCATGCCCCACTTACTGTGAGAATGCAAGCTTGCCGACGCCAGGAACCGTAGTACAATGACGACATCCATGAAGCCTGGGCCTTAAGACGTGCAAACGAGAAGAGATAGAGATCAACGAAACTCGAGGTGCATCGCTAGATTTTTGTTGAGCATCGAACAGCGGTCAACAACATGATCAAGCGAGCGAAGCGTGCTCGTTACGAGTCAGTGTTGTCATCACTTGAACAGCGAATATGCTTTCGTGTAGTTACCACCATGCTAAAGCCCCCGGGAATAATTCTTCCACAATCCAGTAACACTGAAACACTGTGCAATTATTTCACAACCTGCTTTGCATAGAAAACACAAGGAATTAGAATGCAGATACGCACAACGCTGACCAATGACGAAGACTATTCTATCGAATCTGGCGGCCAACGTTTGTCAAACGAACTCGATCGACTGCTATCTACAAGTGAAGAGGAAGTAAAGAACATCATCAGGTTGTGCCCTCCAAAGATATGCCGCCTGGACTCTTGCCCCACTGACCTGTTGAACTACAGACCAGTGTCAAACATAGCATTCGTCGCCAAAGTCTTGGAGAAATTTGCAGTTCGTCGTTTGCTTGACCATCTCACTTTGAATGGGCTGCATGAAGAATACCAATCGGCATACAAGATGCTTCACAGTACAGAAACAGCTCTACTTCGTGTTCAGCATGACATTTCTAGCGAACTCGACAAGAATCGTGCACTTATCAAGCACGTTTGACACGATTGACCATGAACATTTGCTAACACTATTGCATGACGAATACGGAGTGCGTTAAACGGCGTTATCATGGATCCGGACGTACTTGGAAGACCGCACCCAATGTGTCCAGATAGATTCAAACACATCCGCGACTATTCCGCTACAGAGTGGTGTGCCGCAGGGCTCGGTCCTTGGACCTGTCATGTTCACTCTTTACACCACCCCAATGCAGCGGATATTCAAAAGACATGGCATAAAATACCATAAATATGCCGACGACACTCAATTATATGCGTCGTACAATCCCGCTACACCAGGCGACCAAGTGGAAACTGCGAGGCGACTCACATACTGTATTGGGGAAGTCACACGACGGATGGCGTTGCACATGTTGAAATTAAACGACGAAAAAACTAAGATGATGATCTTTACATCAAAACATCATATGAAGACGTACGGGGGTTGCTCCATGACGAAAGGAGATGACACGGTTTCACCATAAGACCGCATAAGGAATCTAGGAGTTCACATGGACCAACATCTGTCGATGACAGATCATGTGACTGCCGTGTGTGCCGCATGTAACTACCATCTATACAGACTGTCATCAATACGGCACTACCTAATAACCTAAGCCGCGAAAGTTGCAGTTAACGCTGTCGTCACCTTTCGCCTGGACTACTGCAACTCACTGTTACATAACATACCGTTATCACAGACAGCTCGGTTACAGCGTGTCCAGAACAATGCAGCCAGACAAATAACACGCATGGATTTTGCACTTGGAAAATGCCACTTCCTATCATAAATTTATGAATTGTAATACGCAACGTTACATGTTGTGAAGTTACTGGTTGAACGCAATCGCCACATCATCTATGTTACGGTAGGGATGTTTAATTAGTGTTTCATCAGAGTAAGCGACTACATGTACATGTTGGTGTTTCGCCGATAAGACCGAATTTCTTATCATTGGTACCTCAAAGCAGGGGGCAAATCTCGATGGCTTTTTCTCCGACACACATTCTGAGTCAAAGTATCACACCAGCCGCCTCAGTTTTAAATCTCGGTGTAACGTTTGATGAAAACTTCACTTTCAAACAACATATATCAAAAACATGGCGTTGCTGTTTTTTTACCATATCAGGTGAAAACGAAAGCCGGGATCCGAGCTTTCTCGGTTGCCGCCCCAACGGTGTGGAATTCGCTTCCTGCCAGTGTTATTAAATCAGAATGTAATATAGTTTCATTCTGCCGACGTCTAAACACCTATCTCTTTAATGCTGCCTATCCTCCTTAGCCTACTAGCTTCTTCATCCACCCATTGACGACTCACGCATTGTTTTCCATTACGAGTTTGCTTAATGCCTTGGTTTTGTCGCGCCACTGAGTTTGATCTTCGAGGGTATTGGCGTAAAACAACTCATTATTATCTATGCGGAGGGGGTGTTACTTCAGATCCAAAACGCGTGAGGGCCCGGTTTTCTAAACCAGACATGGTACGCCTGAAATTCAAAGGATTAGAGAAGAAGTCATTATTATTATTTGTCACGGTCTTTGTCAGTAGACTTCAGAGAGTGGAGTGAGGCTGATGTTATGTAGAAGCTTTGGTATAGTTTCTCTCTTACTTTCTAACTTTGACGCCTCCTGTAAATGGTTTTGCTGAACTGCCAGCTACATTGGTCAGTGAACTGGTTGCCATGTCGATATTCACTTTAAGCGAGTTGCGTTTGAATTATATCTACGGTTTGATCTGGATTGGGGACGTGTAATTATTTAAACTGTCTGGCCGTAGTTGTATTTCAGTGCAGACAATAAGTGTTAGTTCCAAACAGGTGCCTCTAGTGAAGTAAGTCGTAAATAAGGCTAGAAACTTCGGTTAATCTTCTAATAAAACATGTCATCCGCTCCTTGGTTCTTCAAGACCCAGAAAACATACAAGTATTGGGCCAATGCTGGCGTTATACTGGCGAGTACCGTTTGTACCGGCAACAGTACAAACGGTACTTAGCCAGTACACTGGACACACCACGATAAAAGTCGATGCAGTTGCCTGTATCGGCCCAGCTTTGGCCCGATTGTATCGGCCCAGCATTGGCCCGCTTGTATCGGCCCAGCATTGGCCCGAAACCAGCCAATTTTAAACATTGTTCCGCAAGATGTCGCAGGGGAAGTTTTTCATAGCGCCACCTAGGGAATGCAATTTTAACGCCAAATTGAGAGGTTTGAGTTCGACGCGCAGACGCCATTTTTGGGAAAGATTTGGAAGTGGGATTTGTTCAGGTAAGTTGCAATGATTAATACAAACACATAGTTTTCATTGTGATATGATGCTTAATTGTGTATGCAAATAATTGTACAGTTGTGCCTATATTAGTGTTTTAATTGCGAATTGGCATCTGCATTTATAGACCGGTAGTTACTAGATTAGTGCTTATACTAGTCTAGTGGTTCACTTCGTCGGAGTCGGTTTCTGCCTTAGCAAGCGTAACAATATGCAGTTTTCACCAACACATTTAAATCGTAAAGCAATGTATCAGTATTATTAAAAGTAGAACGGCTTATATTTAATCGGTGGTAGGCAAACAAAGCATGAAATAAGTAGTTTTTAGTGAAATACAATATGAATATTCGTAACACGTACGGTAATGACGTAGCCTCGTAGGTCTTTCTTTAGACTTTACCGCGTCAAAAAATTCGAAAGCACCCACTTATTTCTATATCACCAGATTCAAAATTCAAATTCACTATTGACGTACGACAACACGCAACGCATTCACTAAACATCACGGGCTAATTTTTCTTTGGTGATTAATGTGAACAATTAAGTGCTGGATCCAATGACTCATGCCATGACTCAGTCACTGCATTGCTTGTGAATATAACAAATTGGTGCGGACCACATCTCTCCCATTTTTGAATGAATGGGCGTCGATCGGTGCGACATATGAGGGGGATCACGCGTCCTCAACCTTTTCAATTAAAAACAAAACAGGTTTTTGGTGATATAGCGCGAGCTAGACTGATCCCTCTCCTAAAAGCCCCATAACTATATAATCATATACATGACATAAGTAGGTTGACCTGCATTCTAAGTTTGACCTAGATTTAACATACATAATGGTATTAATTCCTATTAATTATATCATTTACACGTATTAGGAACTTGGCAATTGTAGTTCGGAGGCAAACTCACTAATATAATGACTTACATGCTATGCAAACCTTTTGTATGTGGTTATGACAGCATAACTATTTACTTGACCTAAATTTCGCACTTTACCTATTAATAGTGTAATTTATTAATAAAAATGCAAAATGCACACTGAACTTCAGAGGGATTACAAATATCGGATACACATATAAACATTAATTGACATTAATGTGACCTAGCATCAAGTTTTGGTACAACCTACAGATTGACCTGCTATTTTACTTCTGAATTATATTTGGAAAATTATTGCGTTATTTAGTTATAATTAATTAATTAATACATGAGCACACGAACCTTTACAGTGTGAAAAACAGACAAAACATGAGATATCAAAAACAAATTAAGGCAATTTATTATTTTAAGCATAATGTAAACAGTGCTGCAAACCGTTCATAATGTCACCAAGGTTAACATTAAAAGAGCAGAATATTATATAAATGTTTATAATAGATCACATGCTTAAGTCCGTGCAGCATTCACTGAAGTATACTCACACACCATGATGGTAATATGTGTAAATCCTATGTTTTTCCATGATAGGTAATGTGCATAAGTCCATGTTATAAACTTATATGCACTGAAGTAAACTTCATAAATTAATTAATTACCGTCAGCAATATGCATTAAAAAATAGTTTGTAGCTTCATTATATGTAATGACTAATGTGATTTAAATCCAAGCAATAAGCATTGAAGTTCACAATTTCTCTGTGAAAGTCCATTGGGAACTCTCCAACAATTCCCAAGATCATTCTGCAATGTTCTTCAAGTGTATACACCGTTATTGCATATAAAGTCAAGTTGACCAACGAATATGAAGCGAATGCGATGCCAGATACTTCTATCGAAATAATAATAATAATAATAACTTCTTATGCGCCAATATCCTCGAAGATCAAGCTCAGTGGCGCGACAAAACCAAGGGGTTAAGCAATTGCGTAAACGAGAACAGTGCGTGAGTCGTTGATGGATGGACGAAGGTTCTAGGAAGCTAAGGAGGATAGGCAGCATTAAAGAGATATGTTTTTAGACGTCGGCGGAAGGAAACTATATTACCTTCCGACTTGACACTGGCAGGAAGCGAATTCCACAGAGTTGGTGCAGCAACCGAGAAAGCTCGGGTCCCAGCTTTCATCTTAACCCGAGGGATGTAAAGTGGGCTACTACTGGTTACTACTGGTTGAGCGCAGCTTCCTTGCTGGAGTTAGCATTGAGTTTAGATATGTTGGTTGTTTAGATGCGAGTACTTGATAGGATATTGTGCAAATCTTGAAAATAATGCGATAATGCACAGGGAGCCAGTGCAATGATTTTAGAAACGGCACCGAGCTAGAAAAACGAGGAGAACGCGTAACTACCCTTGCCAAGCAGTTCTGGACACGTTGAAGTCTTGCAATATCCTTGTTCGCAGTATTGTACAGGAGGGAATTGCAGTAGTCAAGTCTGCTGCTTACTAGAGCTGTCGCGATGGTTTTAGCAACAGAAATTGTTAAAAATCTGCGAATACGACGAAGATCACGGATATGGTAGAAACAGCAACGGCATGTTTTTGATATGTGCTGTTTGAAATTGAAGCTTTCGTCAAAGTTAACTCCGAGATTTGAAACGGAGGGGGCTGGTGTTACACTCTGATTTAGGATATGTGTCGGGAAAAAGCCGTCGAGTTTTGCACGCTGCGTTACGGTACCAATGATGATAAATTCGGTCTTGTTTGCATTTAACTTTAGTTTACTATTTTTCATCCAAAGGGAGACATCTTGGAGACAATCCCTGAGCTGGTTTAAGGAGCGGCAAGCATCTGGTGTAGTCAACGAAATGTAGATTTGGGTGTCATCGGCATAAAGGTGATGATCCAAGTTGTGAACTTGGATAACATAGCTTAAAGGTGGTGTGTATAAAGTGAAAAGCAAAGGCCCCAACACAGAACCTATGGTACACCACATGACGTGGGCAACATGTCTGAAAAGCAGTTACCTATTTTAATGGCTTGCTGTCTGTCAGTAAGATATGAAGTAAACCAGCTCAGGGCTGTGCCAGATATGCCGTACCATGTTGATAAGTTAATGAGAATATTGTGGTCGATGGTGTCGAAAGCGGCGATAGGTCAAGCAGGTCAGGGGTAACTTTTCCATTGTCGATGTTGAGGTTAATGTCATTGTGTACTTTTAAAAGAGCAGTTTCTGCAGAATGAATTTTTTTATATGCAGACTGCGACACATTGGATAGACCATTTTTGTAGATGTGAGATCTGAGACGATTAGCTACAACCTTTTCAAGTATTTTTGAGATGATTTAATTCTTCTTTAGGCAGAGTTGGTTTCTTAAGAACTGGATTAACATGGGCACATTTAAAATCGTCAGGGAAAAAGCCGTAGCATAAAGATGCATTTATGATATCTGTTATTGGTTTAATTAATACGTCAAGGCATGCTTTCAGTAGTATGGTGGGGATTGGATCAAGGTCACAGGATTTACTTGGAGATGACATGATTATTTTTCTCACTTCAGTAGTTGTAGCAGGTTCAAACGATGCAAGTTGAAAATTTAGTTGTGGAAAGTCTGCATGAACAGTGTGCGGAGTATGACCTGTGAAAGTTGATTGTATAACGCTAATTTTGTCTTTAAAATGACCCGAAAAAGAGTTACACAATGACTTGATTGATGCATGAGTTGGTAGAGAAGGAGCAGGCCGCCTGTGTAAGATTTTATTGCTGTATTCCCATAGCTGTTTTGGCGTAGCAGAGTTTGTTGATACCATGTTCTCATAATAATGCGACTTTGCTTTTGACATTTCTCGGTTGCATAGATGACATTGCCGTGTATAGCGTGATCTGTCTAAAGATGAACGAGATTTTCGCCACACACGTTCCAAATAACGACGGCGCTGTTTAGATTTGATTATTTCCGGGGTCATCCAGGGAGCTGGCGGTTTTTGCGACACAGATTTAGTTTTAATGGGTGCATCTTTGTCAAGCAATGTTTTAAGTATTTGATGGTACTGTTTGTACAATTCTGATAAATGTTCTCTGGGATGTGTGACGAGGTTGGACGTGGTGATATCAGCCATAAATGCTGCAATGTTGATACTGTGAAAGGCTGTGTAAAACACATTATGTTTGGACACGGCAGGGGCTATAGGAACTTTAAGATTAGCAATTACTGTATTATGGTCAGACAAGCCATCTACAACTGTGGGTGTCTGGATGTTTTTGCAAGAGGAGCGAGTTATTATGATGTCGAGCCAATGGCCATGTATGTGTGTTGGGAAATTTACATGTTGTGTTGTGTCAAATGATGCTAGAATGTCATTAAATGTTGTAGTTGTTGCAGATGGTGTGTCCAAATGAAGATTAAAATCGCCAACAATATAAAAATCTGAGTGTATGGTTACAACATTTTCCAAAAGATCCCGGAACTGTTCAAAGAAATTAGCTGGATGACCTGGAGGGCGATAAATGCAAATGAAATGACCAGAGAAACAGGAATTTGATATGTTCAGACACATTGACTCAAAGGTGGTATAGTTAGGGGGGTTTTACTTTAAACTGTTTTGAAACAAGAAAACCAACACCACCACCTCGACCAACTGGTCGTGGTTTATGGTGGAAGACATAACCGGGAGGGGAAATGTCGGCAATACATGAGGCTGTGTCATGGGGTCTGAGCCAGGTCTCAGTGACAGCAATGATATCAATTGTTTTCGAAATTATAAGATCAGTGAGAGAGGCAGTTTTATCACGAATGGAACGAATGTTAGTGGTGGCCAGGCGAATGTTGTGCCTGACCACCGGTCCAAGATTTAGATTTACATCACCAGCTAGCAGCAGGATCAATGCCAATTTAAATGTTGGCGTGGAACGGGGGATTGGCAGTAATTTTTGGTTGGAGATTAAGGCATGGCAGACTATGTAATATGTTAAGGAAATTTTTGTGTGCTTATATATTTTGAGGGCGTTGAGATGACATCTGACCAGTGCGCCAGTTTGCTACACAAGGTAAAATCATGGCTTCTAGAAGCTGCAGAACAGCATAACAGTAAAACACTGAATAAGAACAGTGGTGACCTTTGACAAAATCTGCTCAAGTTGTAAAATTAGTGTATCATAAAATAGTAAGCGCTTGAGAACAATCAGATGTTATAAAATAGTGTAAATGTCCCAATGCGCTGTATGGGTCAACAGCACTAAAACTTAATAAAATTATAAATAAATAGATGAGAGGTCACACTGATTATAAAATTGTGTTGACCTTAAATCAGCCTACTTCTCAAATATAAAACAATATTATGTATAACCAGTTGTTAAATAAAAATGATATGTATATAAAATAAAGCATTGAAAAATATCACATAGACATAATCAAGTTGATACAATAATCTGTTTAAAAGGCTAAATACAGACCGTTTAATTCTTCGCGCTCAGCAAGCCTGTGCGATGTAACAAGACGTTTAGTGCCCGTGCAAATGAAATCTTCAGAGGTCTTCACCCCCAGGGCGATTCTGGGTATAAAGAAAAACGTCTTGAAAAGGCCTGTTAGTCAACAGTTTATAAGGTTTACCCTGTCTTTGTATGGTGACTGTACTGGCGCGAAAAATTTAATCGGACTGTATTATCGCCCACAATGTTATAAACGTACAATTTCGGCGGCGTAACTGGTATAATTTACAAGAGTGTCTGCGTATCCAAATAAAGTAGAGTGTTGGTCTTTAAACACAGAAATGAAAGAATTTTGGATTTCAAATGTATAATTTGAAAGGAGCAGTGAAAATAAACATGTACCACCTTACGCCACCACCTTACGCCACCTAGCGACCGACCAATCAAAGAGTGTTGTCAGTTCTTGAGAAGTCCCAGCATTGCCATCATTGACGTTCACACAGGTTTCACTATAGGTAATGTGCATAAGTCCATGCGATATGCATTGAAGTTCACAATTTCTCTGTGATAGTCCATGGGGAACTCTACAAGTTGCTGATGAGCCGGCGTCAGGAGCAATGTCTACAATACAAAAATATTTCACATTTAAAATACTACACAAAATGGTAAATATGATTAATAACATCAACAAAATAGATGGTCAACATAACTGTAAACCTAATGGTAAAATGAAAAAAAAATTGAATTACAGGTATTGCGTGGTGTGTATTAAAGTGGAAATATTAACTGTCTGTACTTTCTATCATAAAATAGTAATATTGACACACTAAAAATATATATGTATTAAGTTCTGTTTACACAATTTACCAAAAAACTGTTTAAGATGTGGATTGATCAGATTAATAATGTTTTCCTGTAGTGATTAAAATGGAAGTAGGTCGCAGTCACAGGTAATCGTGATGACTTGCCCTGATGCCTGCCCTGTTTTTAAATTTTGTTTGTTTTCCTTAAAACACTATGTATTAGATATAGAGGAAATGTATTTTACTCCATAAAAGTGTGGGATTCTTGGGATTATAAACCAGCATATGTAGAATAATTTTTAAATTAGTGGATAACAAAACAAAACAAACTGGGGGTAATGAATATATTACTTCTGCCAAATTTCAAGAACAAAAAGCCAGGGTGCATGTTATAAGGGAAATGCAATACAGTTAAAACCTGCCCAGGTTCAGATTAACCAGAAATAAAAAGGTGTAAAATAAAACATAAAATTGTGTGTATGTTTCAGGGGCCATTCTGAGGAATCCATTCCTCCAGGATACAGATACGGAGAAAACCATTCAAAAAGAAATGATGCACTGGCTTCGGAATTCGGGGGACAGGCATGGCGGACAGAAGCGGCGGCAGTGCAGATGATGCAAGCGAGGGATGGCATTGCTCTGTAAACTTTTAAATACAATTGATCTCGTTTTGTTTCATATCATGGTTTTGTTGCTATCTCATACAGACACTATTATATACTGGACCAATAATGGGACATTAACACGCCTATGTACTTTGCCAGTACTGGGCCAGTATCATGCCAGTACGGGGTACAGGTACTGGGCCAGCACTGGGCCAATACATTGCGCCAGTACTGGCCCAATGCTGAACCATTACTACCCCAGCACTGGGCCAATACAGCATGCCGGTACTGGGCCAGCACTGGGCCAATACATTGCGCCAGTACTGGCTCAATGCTGAACCATTACTACCCCAGCACTGGGCCAATACAGCTTGCCGGTACTGACCCAGTACTGGACCAGTACATTGCGCCAGCACTGGCCCAATGGTGGACCAGCATTGGCCCAACACTGGGGCAGTACCACATGCCAGCATTGGCCCGATTCACAGCCGCTGTGCAGCGTATGTATTGGGCCAATGCCGTTTTTACCGGCCTGCCAGTATTGGCCCAGTACTGGCCCAATACTGTCATGTTTGCTGGGGAATAGAGACAAACAAAAGCGTTTCTATTTTCGACCATTTAACTGAAAATTAGTTATAAAATAAATTCGGGAGCGGTAGAGGAACAATACGCTTCATGTTATAAGACACCATGATTTCGGTAACCAATTTTGGTGTCGAATCTAGATTATATTAATAGGCTGGCGTATATTTATTTTAGGCGCATCGCGCGTTGAGAATAGCCACACAAAACGCGATAGCCCATCTCAGCCATTATACGATTACGCAAGTGCAGGAATATTAAAGTCGGCAAATACACAAGTCAAATATAACTTCATCTTGCACTTCTATAATCTATGCCCACATTTGGGAAAACAGATCCCAAATATCTTCTGAGATAAGTCCGTGTGGTTTCTCGCCAGTGCGAGTCATTGTATGAAGTTTCAGATTACCTGAATGTACGAATGAATTTACATACGCATGTAAAACACGCATTACAAATGTGCAGTTTCTCACCTGTTTGATTGTGTGATATTTCAGAGTGTTCAATAGTCTGAACGACTTTCCACATGTTTTACAAATGTACGCTTTCTCACATGTTTTATTTCATGTTGTTTCAAAGTACACGACGGTGTGAACGACTTTCCACATGTATCACGAATGTAGTTTTTTTTTATTAATGTAGATCATTCCATGGGTTTCATGCAATTGGATAAACTGAATGACTTCCCACATGTATTACAAGTCAACGGCTTAGCTTGAGTGTGAGTCATTTTATGTAGCTTCAGATTATATGACCTGATGAATGACTTTCCACATGTATTACAAATGAACCGTTTCTCTCCAGTGTGATATAAGTCATGTTGCTTCAGTGTACTTAGTCGGGTGAACGACTTTCCACATTGACAATGAAGGTACGGTTTCTCACCAGTGTGAATGAATTTACGATACTTCAGAGTACGGAGAACGATCTTCCACATACATCACAAATATATCATCTCTCTCACGTGTGAGTAGGTTTATGCTGTTTCAGATTACCTGAATTTATGAATGATGTCTCAGAGTTTCATGTACTACAAATGGACGGTTTATCACCAGTGTGAGTATATAGATAAGTAGTATTAATAATAATAATAATAATAATAATAATAATAATAATAATAATAATAATAATAATAATAATAATAATAATAATAATAATAATAATAATAATAATAATAATAATAATAATAATAATAATAATAATAATAATAATAATAATAATAATAATAATAATAATAATAATAATAATAATAATAATAATAATAATAATAATAATAATAATAATAATAATAATAATAATACTAATAATAATAATAATAATAATAATAATAATAATAATAATAATAATAATAATAATAATAATAATATTAATAATAATAATAATAATAATAATAATAATAATAATAATAATAATAATAATAATAATAATAATAATAATAATAATAATAATAATAATAATAATAATAATAATAATAATAATAATAATAATAATAATAATAATAATAATAATAATAATAATAATAATAATAATAATAATAATAATAATAATAATAATAATAATAATAATAATAATAATAATAATAATAATAATAATAATAATAATAATAATAATAATAATAATAATAATAATAATAATAATAATAATAATAATAATAATAATAATAATAATAATAATAATAATAACTTCTTATGTGCCAATATCCTCGAAGATCAAGCTCAGTGGCGCGACAAAACCAAGGGGTTAAGCAATTGCGTAAACGTAGAACAGTGCGTGAGTCGTTGATGGATGGACGAAGGTTCTAGGAAGCTAAGGAGGATAGGCAGCATTAAAGAGATAGACGTCGGCGGAAGGAAACTATATTACCTTCCGACTTGACACTGACAGGAAGCGAATTCCACAGAGTTGGTGCAGCAACCGAGAAAGCTCGGGTCCCAGCTTTCGTCTTAACCCGAGGGATGTAAAGTGGGTTACTACTGGTTGAGCGTAGCTCTCTGGAATTCCTTGCTGGAGTTAGCATTGTGTTTAGATATGTTGGTTGTTTAGATGCGAGTGCTTGATAGGATATTGTGCAAATCTTGAAAATAATGCGATAATGCACAGGGTGCAATGATTTTAGAAGCGGCACCGAGCTAGAAAAACGAGGAGAACGCGTAACTACCCTTGCCAAGCAGTTCTGGACACGTTGAAGTCTTGCAATATCCTTGTTCGCAGTATTGTAAAGGAGGGAATTGCAGTAGTCAAGTCTGCTGCTTACTAGAGCTGTCGCGATGGTTTTAGCAACAGAAAGTGATAAGAATCTGCGAATACGACGAAGATCACGGATATGGTAGAAACAGCAACGGCATGTTTTTGATATGTGCTGTTTGAAATTGAAGCTTTCGTCAAAGTTAACTCCGAGATTTGAAACGGAGGGGGCTGGTGTTACACTCTGATTTAGGATATGTGTCGGGAAAAAGCCGTCGAGTTTTGCACGCTGCGTTACGGTACCAATGATGATAAATTCGGTATTGTTTGCATTTAACTTTAATTTACTATTTTTCATCCAAAGGGAGACATCTTGGAGACAATCCCTGAGCTGGTTTAAGGAGCGGCAAGCATCTGGTGTAGTCAACGAAATGTAGATTTGGGTGTGAATTCGACTGTCTGAATGATTTCCCACACATATTACAAACATACGGTTTCTCACCAGTGTGAATCCTATTGTGAGTATTGAAAGTACTCAACTGTCTGAACGACCTTCCACGTGTATTACAAATGGACAGTTTCTCACCAGCTTTTTTTTATTCTTGGAACTATTCATGTGTCTGACTGAAGTGTTCCGGATGTACCGTTTCTCACCAGTGTGAATGAAATTCCACAAGTGTTACAGATATGTGGTCTCTCACCCGTGTGAGTCACTTTGTGTTGTTTCAGATTACTCATACATCTGAATGATCTTCCACATATATTACAAACGTTCGGTTTCTCACCCGTGTGAATCCTGTTGTGAGTTTCCAAATTAGTCAACTCTCTGAATGACTTTCCACATGTATCACAAATGAATGGTCTCTCATCAGTATGAGTCATTTTATGTTATGTCAGTCTGCTCATCTGTCTGAATGAATTTCCACAAGTGTTACAGATGTATGGTCTCTCACCAGTGTGAGTCATTTTGTGTCGTTTCAGATTCCTCGGCAGATTGAACGACTTTCCATATGTATCACAAACGAACTGTCTCGTGTGAGTTATTTGGTGATGTTTCAATGTTGTAACTGATCACTGTCACTTGTAGGAACTGACTGACTGACAATATTCGACTTATTTTTAGAGATTTGCTTGTTATTTGTATTACTGCATTTTTGTTTGTGATCAATATTTTCACAGTAATCTTTGGTTGAATATGTATCTGAGACACTCTGAGTGTGTTCAACTTTGAACTCTTTCAGAAGTTTTAGTACGCCCGCCTCACACACGACCCAACGTTTCGTATCTTCCGCATCTCTGTCACATTCATTTCGATTTGTCATCTCTTGTTTCACTTTAGTAGATTCATTAAGTCTCTGAGGCCACGTTTGCAGCTGGCATGCAGCTGGGAATTGCAGAATATCTTTGTGGTCGCCTCTTTCGTCGTGTGCATCATTCACACTTCCCAAACATGTTTCGAGGTGAATATCAACACTACACTTTTGCTGACAGCTTACGTCATCTTCTTCCTTAACTTCTACGTGCTCGGCTTCAACCTTTATGTTCTGCACCAATTTGTAGTCTTCAGAACAATATTTCTGATAATCAGAAATTTCAAAAGTTCAAAAGTTGTAGATATTCGGTCTTGAGTGAAGTCTGATTCAGTGAGCTGAGCGTCTTCTTTAGTTGTGTTGTAGACTGGTAAGTGGACCTCTGCCTCGACACCATGTTGATCTTTGTTGTCCATTAAAACCAATGTTTCGTATATCTGCAAATAAATCCCATGTCACTTAGGTAAAGCTATTACATATATATTAGAGTACCGTTAGATATAATATTATGTTTACATTTTTTTCAATAAATTACTCAACAAAACAATGTATACTTAATATATTAATATACCTTAATTATAATTTAACATACATTGTCATTACAATGGACAAAGTGGCCTTGAAGTCATTTGGACAATATAGTTTGCATTACAAATAGATAATGGATTTCTAATGGACATATTAGCTGATAGCTATATAGTTTATAATAAGAGCAGCAATTTTGTTTGAATATATTGTGTTTTACATCCGTCTTAATATCACCAAAATCGGCCATGAACGTATTGTGAATTTGTAAGGACTGATTCTTGCCATGATTGTTAGTAGCCTTCATCGTGACCACCCTCAGTGCTAGCGTAGAATGCAGAAAGATCGGGTTGGCAAATTTGTTCGGAAACATGAATGACACCGTTAAGATCATAACATTATAAGGGAACGCTACCGTGTGCTGGAAACAACTAGAAAACGAAGACGAAATGGGCGATAAAGTAGGGTCCCACCCGGTTTTAGTACTACAAAAATGCGTTAAGACATAATATTTGTATAATGCAGCAAGTATACGTTGTATGTACTGTAGATTTAACGCATTGTTGTTGAATTATTGTACTGTGCGGCCATTTCACTGTGACACGGGTCACGAAAACTCGTGCTTTTAGCATTTACTAGTAGGAAACGTTAAAAGGCCAAGGTTTCGTGATCATTTTACAATAAATGTATATATATATATATATATATATATATATATATATATATATATATATATATATATATATATATATTAGAAAACGCTAAAAGCCCGAGCATTCGTGACCGTTTATCTAGAGGGTAGAGCATGCACATGGATCAATGTTAATGCACGATATTAATGTTTACTATATAAATATATATACAGTGGCACACGTGTACATGCACACATTGGCACCTACGCATAGAGTTCTCATGCACAGGCCTACAATAATATTCTGTCAACCTAGTCCGTCCTATTTTTGTTTGTCTTTAATATGGTGAATACCTTAATTAGACCCTGAGCATACCGGCGAGCCCATGAATGATTATTGCCATATATCTACCATTCCAGTTATGTTCTGTCATTAGGAGTGATATCTTGAAAATTTACAGGATAGTCAAGAACTTGTCATTCTTTGAGCCATCACCCACCTGAGGTCAGCATTCCTACCACATGTGCATAAACAGCCAGTTGTTGTATAAATCTCGACTGTTGTGGTGAGGCAACATTGTAGACTCATTCCCACGCTTTTCCCCCATTATAGTTTGTAGGCACCCTCGACCCCGACCAACAACCAGCGGGAGAGCTGTGCGTCGTTACGAAATTATCAACATGCCATGTATTACACTTTCTTAAACGAGAGAAAACGTTGAAAGCCAGACCAATCAAGATGATTTGTCTAGTGAATGGATAGATCGAATGAGATATAATTATAAACAAAACAATAGTATACGTTCGCACCTTCCCAAAGGACACAAATCAAATATAACCAATAAGAAAAGGACTATTGCGAAACAATTACATCGCCACGCATTCTACCCTTTTTATTAGTATGTATTGCATTAATAACTCGGTTGCGTAGTTTTTTAAATTGCATTGCAGGTTC